>QJPP01004435.1:0-69106 GCA_003996215.1 Jaltomata sinuosa
AACATGAGAAAATAAGTAAGAAAGCAAGTTGAAATATTTTCCTTCATACCAAACACACCCTTATTCTCTTTTATGAAAAATCAATTTCTTTTGGTTGGAAAGTCCCAGTTTTGTTCTTCACTCCCGTACATGAATACAAATAAAATAAAATAAAAGCAAGAGCTCCATATATTTTTGATTTGAAGTGATCAGAATCCATGGCGACAGACAACGCTGCTGCTGAGCTCCGGTCTCAGTTCCTCCATGTCCTTCGTAACCGTCGTCCTTCTCAAGGTCTCCTCTCTTTTTTTTCTCAAATTACTTGTTTAATAGCTACTGCTCTGCTCTAGTACTATTTTTTAATCATCTTGTTAACCAAAATGGATTCAAGTTTTCGGGATAAATTAAAAGAATGTCATGCTTTAACTTTTTGAATCATACTTCTTAGTCAATTTAGTGCCGTCATTGTCAATCGATTCAAGTATTTGACTTTTCCCTTTTTCTGCAACCTGTCAAAAATAGTTGCGTTTTTTGATTCTGCCTTTTGTACAAATTAATCATTCCCACTCATTTTATGGGTTTGGGGATAAGGAAACATGAAAAATGGCTTAATTTTGTTGGCGTTTAGTTTTTTAGATATGTTGGTAGGAAGTGCTTTACCTACTCAGCATGAATCCGGATTAGTCGGGTTAGTGGGTTTTGAGTACTGGATGCGTAGAACAAAAAGAAATGGAGCTGCAATAATGAACAAGGAACAGAAACTGTTAGGTGCTTTGTTGCTGATATTGGCTATTATTTTCCACAATCAACATACTGGAAAAAAGACATATAGTTACACTTATCCTAAAAAATGAGATATATTTGCGTCTGTTGTATTTATTTATTTTTTTGAACTTATTGGGATATTCTTTCAGATATTTGTCTCTTCTTGAAAGGTTCACTAAAAACAAAACAAGAAAAATTAACCCTGTGGTGGTTAACTTTTAGCAAAAACGGGCAGTTGAAAAGGAATATTTCTGTAAAATCTTGTATGGGCTTTTTGAGTTTTGAGGGTTATCAAGGACATGCTATCCTAGAAGGGAGATTTTCAGTTATCTGGATTGAAGAGGGAGATTTTAAGTGAAAAGGTATTTAGAGTTTGAAGACCAATTTCCTCCACCAATATGGGCTTTTGCGCACCCAAGAGTGTGGCCTAGTGGTCAATGAAGTGGGTTGAGCACCATGAGGTCTCAGATCAATTCCCAATAGAGACAAAACACTAGGCAATGCCTTGGTGGACAGAGTTACTTGGTACCTGTAGCTAGTGGGAGGTGACAGGTATCCCTTGAATTAGTCAATGTGCACGCAAGCTGACCCGCACACCACAGTTATCAAAAAAATTATGGGCTTTTGCATCAGTATCAGTTTGTTTTCAGAACCTGAATTCCATGTTAATAGACTCTTACACAATAATGGTTCTGTAATTGGCCTTTCTGGTAGCAAAAGTGCATCTTGAGATCATCAGTTCTATCCCTTAGTAGATTCAATGAATTACTGTCATAATTGTGTTTTTAATTATTTTATCTAGACACATAATTAGCCATCTTATCTCTTGGGTGGTAATTAACAAGTTTTATTGTCTGGTTCTTCCCTGTTGCCAACTTATATTTTGGATGTTAATTAACAAGATTGTATTTGCTTGGTCTAATTCCTTCCAGTTCCACTATCTGTGGTACCTGGAAAATCTGTGAAGGATCCTTTCTTTCAGGAATCTCCAAAGCCAAACTTCAGTGAGGTACAAAACTACTACGATTTCTTTGTACTGCTAATCCTATACTCCGGAGACTTCATTTTAACATTTTTATCTGAAAATACAGGCAATGACATCATGCCCGAAGGAAGATATACCCAATTTTAACGAACTGCTTCAAGAGGAAAATTTCTACCTGACTACCGAGGTGATATGACTTTAAAAGTATAAATTTGTCGACTAATCTACTAATTCGTGTATAACCAGATTCCATTTATTAGACAATGTACTTCCTGAGTAGCCGAATAAGCATTTAAGATGATAATCTTCCGACTTCTGAGATGCGGTTACTATTGTAATAATCAATATGAAATATGACTAAATTAGGTAGCTGTGATTGACTGCTCAAGAAGCTTTTAATTTCTTCGTTCCCCTCCTCGTCTAGTAGTTAGTTCACCTACCCCCCCACAAAAGCAGAATCCCTAAATAAGCAACAAAAAATACTTGAGAAGATTTCTTTTTCATCACATTTTGAAATAAAAAGTACTCTTTGTCTGTCGTCTATAAAAGTTTTTGCATCTTTTCATTAGGGACTGCAAAGAAAACGAAGAAGTATTCTACTTCTTTTAGGTAAATTATTGCTACTATCAATATGTAATACATTTTAACTGTAGTGTTTGAGAATTAGAAAAGAAACTCTGACATGGATTAAATGGTCTTAAATCAAATTTTCAATGAGGATAAAATTCCTAGTCAAGTATAGGAAGTCTAATGAAATTGGTTTGACCCAGTTTAGTTCTTACAGTTATGAGGAATCACTTCACAGGAAACATCCAATATGAATGGACATATTTTCCATGTCTATAGCAATTAGTATCGGGCATGAACTCTCTTACTGTTTCCAGGAAGGAGGGCAAGGGCTCTTACCTGTATTGGTATTGAGCATGAAAGAAAGTGAAAAGAAGAGGAGGCCTACTATTGTTTTCCTGCATAGCACGCACAAATGCAAAGAGTGGTTGAGGCCATTGCTTGAGGTGACATTTGTTGTTCTCTTGAAAATTCTTGACTTCTCGCAGCAATGGAGTATCATGGATAATTTTTTCTTTTAGGGATATGCTTCAAGGGGATATATCGCCGTTGCAATTGATTCTCGATACCATGGAGAACGTGCAACCAGCATGACAACCTATCGAGATGTTAGTATTTTGCTCTTTGCTTATGTGTATATTCAATTAGCTTATACAGAAAAGAACTTTCCTCTCCGGCCGCTTATGCAACAGTGGGCTGTCCAAAATTTGTGATATTTGGTTTTAAATCATGTTATGGATTTGGTGAATTGATGATACCCCTGGCCTTTGGTTGTTTTTTTGGTAACACTGTGTCCTTTGGTTGTTTGATGATGGAGTTTCTTGTTTATGAACTTTAGCCCATGAAAGGTCTGAATATAGACAATTGGGAGTAAGCTAAACGCGGGAAATACTTTTTCTCACAATTGGTTTTATATAATAAGAATACTCTCTTATGAGTGGTTTTATAATAAGTAATGGTGATCCAACCAATTATGCTTGAATACTACTATGCATGGTTGACTTGATCTTGCTAACTTCTTCTTTTTGTAGTACAGGCCCTAGTGTCATCATGGAAAAATGGAGATACGATGCCGTTCATATTTGATACGGTAATTATTTAAAAAAAACTAACCTGATTCTACCATTTGAGAAAGCTTGGAGAAATTTTGTTATTATTCTCGAACCGCCATGATTAATAGTAGATATATGGAGCTCTAAGCGTACCTTTTGCTGAGCTTTGAAGGTTTGGGACTTGGTAAAACTGGCAGATTATCTTACTGAGAGGGAAGATGTTGACTCATCAAAGATAGGAATCACTGGCGAGTCTCTTGGAGGTTTGACAAGTGAATTAGGAGCTTTACATAACAGTATCTTAAAGAACATCAAGTTCATATACATTCTGCCTTGCAGGTATGCATGCTTGGTTTGCTGCATTTGTTGACACTCGTTATTCTGTGGTTGTCCCCGTAATTGGTGTTCAGGTATATCGTGTTAAGTATAATAGGATCAGTGATAGATTTTAATTGATAGAAGATTATGATGAGAATATTGAAACGAGGTTGTAGGGTTTCGGATGGGCAATTGAGCATGATAAGTGGCAAGCAAGAGTTAACAGTATCAAGGCTGTCTTTGAAGGTGAACACAACTCCAAGAACCTTATTAGTTGGATCAGCTACTTTACAGCTACTTTGTCTCACTTGTTTGTTACCAGCTACTTTAGTGCTGCATATATGACTCTTTACTTATCTGTTTTATTGTTTTGTTTTCAGAAGCACGCGCTGATTTAGACAAGAGTGCGATTGATAAAGAAGTAGTTCAGAAGGTCAGGCTGATGACTTTCGTGTTTAATTTCTTTTTCCATTCATGCATAATGAGCAATTTAAATACTATGATCTTCCCGCTCCTTCTCAAAACTATTTAAGCGACATTCATGTGATGCGAGGTTCGGCAGACATCGAGTTACATATTGATACACTAAAGTAAGGTATAGGATGAGATATGTACCTTACTGATTAAATTTGCGGGGAGGGGACTGGTATGTGGTCTTATATTATTACATTCTAGGTAAGTTGAAGGAAGTTTTATTGGAGCAAACCTGAGCTATATGCAGTGGCTGCAGCCTTGTAAATTTAATCACCTCTGTCAAAAGTTTAAAATAGAAAAGTTTGTTCCTCTAGGTATTGCCTTTCTGACAGCATTACAGACTATGTTGCTTGGACTCTCCCAAATGTTGCCGCACCTGTGTCTGATCCTCCAAAAACACTACTTTCGGAGGATCCAACACGCATCCAATAACATCTTTGAAGAGTCCGAGCAACATAAATTATAAGCATTCATGACTATGTTATTAGCAGATTCAACAATAGAAAGAAAAAATAATCATTTGATCTGCTAAAACAAGAAGCAACACAGAGTAACTAAGCAGCTCTAGAATAGGCAGAAAAAAGTGACACCATCCATGTAAAGATATGACACTTGGGCTTAACTCAACCCCTAAAGTAGCTCAGGAGGATCACCCAAGTTCATATAAGCAAACCGCCGGTCCATTCCCCAACCAATGTGGGACTCTAACCCACTCTAACACCCCCTTCACGCCCAAGCCCAACTGAACGTGGACCGGGAGCCCAAACAGGGATGAACGTGGTCGTGATACCATGTAAAGATATGGCACTTGGGCCTAACTCAACCCCGAAAGTTAGCTCATGAGGGAAGGATTGTTATAGTCCATATAAGCAAACCACCAGTCCATTCCCAACCAATGTGGGACTCTAACCCACTCTTACAATCCATATAGTTCAGACTTTTTTGGATTTTGATGAATCATAAGATATAAAGTCTTTTTCCTCGATTTTATCAATTAAGTGATTATTATTAATACCAATTTTAGTATTGAGATGCCTGTGCACATAAGAAATTGCGGAGCCACCTTTAATAGTAATAGAACTTTCCGCAAAGTTTCCTCCTATAATATGAGCTACAAAGATCTCAAAATGATTTTCCAGCTCGGGAAAGTTTGCAAAATTGTGTTCCATTGAGAGTTGAATTGACCTTTCCCATATTTTGACCTGAAAATCTAACGGAGACATTATTGTGGATATTCTGACCAAAAAAGTAGACAGAGATCACATATGTTATTCATTGTTACAGAGATTTAAGTGAGACCTAGTTGACCACAAGTAGAGATTCCCTCAGATTCATCGTTGCTTTTATTTTCATTCTTCATTTATTTACAGAGATTTGAGTGAGACCCAGTTGACCACAATTTAGAGACTCCCTCAAATTTATGCTTGCTTTCAAGTTCCATGATTGAAGATTTTGCTTCTTTACCTTTGCTTCAGCTGATATATCATTAAGGCTTGGCATCAGAGGCCTATTGCCTTTGACTCCCTTTGAGCTGAAAATACTCATTAAGTTTGTATAGATTAGAGTGTAAACCCAGCACACTCTTATGGTTTTGGACGTTGAATCTTTCCAAATCTCTAAAGAGCTAGTGAGCCTTTAGAAATCTTTTTTTTTTTTTTGGGTAACTAACGATTTTATTAATCACCAAAGGGAATCATTACAAAACCATAACTAACCAACACAGTTAGTAATCAGATTAAAAACAAAAAAGGACTAAGAGCAACCAGCTAGAATATATAGCTACGGATTAAAGACTGGATCCTAGAGGGAGCTCGAACACAGCAGGCACAAGCAATTTCTCTAGCAATAGCTTCACTACCTCTAGATTTCTTCTCAAAAATTCGTAGATTCCTCTCAATCCAAACTCCATGGACAAATTCTGTATAGATCATTCGAAAAAGTTGAGTTGATGGAGACTTCCCTTTTGCTCTCTGAATCACTTCCTCTACATGATGGCTCCAAGTCTGCCCTGCCAGGTTCTGTTGATGAGCCCAGGCAAGAAGTCTGTGAAGGACCTGATTAGTATAGGGACGGTTAACGAACAGATGCTCCTTGTTTCATCTTGATCATTACACAAGCAACATCTTGGCTCAGCATTAATTCCCCATTTCAGCAGCCTATGTCATGATCCATCTCTTATGCCGTGATTTAGTCTGTAGTTGCCCATCTCCACTTCTTTCCGCACTACGTCCCTCAAGGTTATGCTAACAGGACAATCATCAATAATCACCCTTTTCTTGGGTGACAGAACTTCCGTCACGAGGAAAGACTGCTGTCGAGAGACTTGACCTGCTCTATTAATTAGTAAAGTTTCACTTTTAGGAGTGAAGCGAACTGATTGATCTAGAGTTAGAAAAGATTGAGTTTATAGTCTTAAATATCATACTTGTGATGCTTCTTGCGATTTTCTTTATTAGTTGAATATCACACATTGTTAATATCTATATTAAGCTTCTCACATGATATATTTCATGGAACTATCTGATGTTTAGTAGTATATCTCACCAGGTTTGGGACAGGATTGCCCCGGGTTTGGCCTCTCAATTTGATGCACCATACACAGTTCCAACTATTGCACCACGCCCGTTACTCATTTTAAATGGTACAAGAATCTACATATCTTAAATAACGACAAAAGAATTCGTTACATTTATTACCCATGAATCATCAAAATACATGTGATCTTTTCCTCTTCTTGCTGTCTAAAGGATAAATCTACTTTTCCAAATATTACAGGGAAAGATGATCCTCGTTGCCCACTAGGTGGCCTGGAAATTCCAGAATCAAGAGCTTCCAATATTTATGAAGAGGCTAATTGTCCTCAGAATTTCAAGGTACAAAGCTCACCTCCAGCCTGCTTTTCTGTGAAAAGAAACAGAAAAGCTTTTTTCCTTACTTTGCTGTCATTAAGTATGAGTTTTGAGGACATGAAATGAACAAAATGAACATATTATGTATGAACTCTCAAATAACTGATTATGAAGTGGATACTGCTGCAATTCAGTACGCGAATCTATCATTAATGTGTTTAAATTTCTTTTTTCCAAATGTTTTTTCCATTAAGCAGGGGGGTCGGGAAAGGGTAAGGGGTAAGAGAGTAGTGTGAAACTATTGTGTAGGGAGACTCTTGGTGATATCATTAAACCATAAGCCTTAGTGGTTGACCCGTTTCAATTACTTATGAGGACCTTTTAATTGTTTTCCCTTTTCCATTCACTTCATTTGGGGTAACTCCAACGTTGTTCTTTCGGACTTTTCAGACTCTTTCTTCAATCCACTCAAATGTTCTTCACTCTTGTCACTTGCAAAATTCTAACTGAATTAATTAACCAAATCTGTAGAGTAATGGTTTTCCTAAGACCAACTGGACTTTTACTTCTTGAATTTTACTTCTCCGTTGCAAGTAAATATTAATTCTTTTGAAACTGGCATTGCTAAAGAACAAGTCCTTTAATTTAATACCCTCTTTTTTGAGTTTTTTTCTTTTTCGGGTGATCATCAATCTTCTTTGGTTCTGAAATGCTTGTTTTAATAAATTTCAGCTGATAGCGCAACCTGGAATTGGTCATCAAATGACGCCGTTGATGGTAAAAGAAGCAAGTGACTGGTTTGACAGATTTCTTAAAGTATAATCACCAGTGCTTGAATCTACAGTCTCAACACATTCTTGTTTCCAGGATCCAATGACATTGCAATTTGTATCTTTGGCTTGTATTTGGTCTTCTGTTTCTTTTCATATTATGTTTTCCCGGGGGGGTTTATTTTTGGACGGAAGAATTATTCTCCAGAGAAGTTTGAGAATTTAAGGAAAATGACTGTCTACAAACCCAAATTGTTCTTTGTTACAATGACATGTTGTCTGATCTTAAGATATTCAAACTGTATTATTCATGGAAAATTATTTATTTTCATCCGGTATATGCACTAAAGCATAAGCAGTTTATTCAATCTTATCCCATCTTTCCTTTCAGAAAAAATAAAAGCAATTATGATAATACTTTTACTTTTCTTTCAAGAAAAGCAAAAACCCTAACAATTATTAAATTTCTTTTTCTCCTTCAATCATCAGAATTCCAAACAACGTTTTGGTCAAACTTCTGGAAAGTTAAAAGTGCTTATTTTAGATAGTTGAGCAAGAAAAAAAGTGTTTTGGAATAATAGTAGAGGCTGAAAAAATAACGTCTCCCAAAAAGCATTTTTTGAAAATTTGATCAAATATAAATTGTTATTAAGATAGACAAGAATGTTTATCAAGATTTTAATGATTTTATGGGATTTGGATTTTCTTTATTTTTTATCAAGCCGATATTCTTAGATAGAGATCTAAAGCTAACAAATATGTACTATTATGTTTATATTCCCTTTTTCTTTTTAGTTTTCTGCATATTTCTCTCATTTTTTAGTACTAGTTACAGAAAGTCCATGCACAATATTGTTCATAGATTATTTTTCAAGTAGTATTGATTAAATGATTTACAATTTCAGAGTCGACTAAATTTTTTATATATCTTTTAAATATTTTAAGTTGTTAATTATTGTGATTTATAATACTTTTTCTTCTGTCCCAATTGATGTGACGCTGTAATTTTCAAATATATAATAGATCAAAAAAGAAAAGTAAGATAAACAAATTAAAACGGAGAAAGTATAAAAGAAAATATCCAAACCGACAGCACAAGCAGGCACGTCGACCTCGTGCCTCTTGACTCCCTCTTGTAAGATAGTTAATGTCAACAATTTTATGCATTATAGCGTGTTAATTCTATATTTTGTACATTTTTATAGTAATAAAAAATTATTTTCTTGGTAGAAATAATTACTCTCTATCTTAATTTTATATGAGGGGATTCAGAGTCAAAGCACTTGATTAATTTTTATTATGAATTTCAGTGTAAATTCTTCAAATTTTTTAAAATAAAATTGTTTATGAACAATTTATGACTATACCTTGTCGGACTCAAAAAAATACTCCGTAAAATTTATGACTATACCTCTATTCAGGGGCGGATCTACGGTAGTGGTGGGGTTTTCGAGAACCCCCATCCGTTACCGTAAATTTTGTAATCATGTAAGAAAAAATATTAAGAGTACAAGTATTTACAGATGGGAAACCATAACCAAAATGAATAGTTGGTTCAATGGTAGGAAAGGGACCCTTGAAAATCTTTTGGCTGCTTGACGTGGGTTCGAACCCCATTGAAGGTGTTTTTTTTAACTAATTTATTTTATTAGGAACCCACAAACTTAAAATTCTGAATTCGCCTCTTCCTCTATTTTACTTATCTATAGCAATGTTTTTGTATTTTGTATTTTCTTTCATTAAATCAATGCTTTTGTATTTGTAAGAGAATTATTTCTTTCGACTGTGCGAAGCGCGGATAAAAGCACTACTTATATATAAAAATGAGTCGACGTCACCCGTTAAAAATTCGTTAGGATTTTTTGGTTACATAATGCATGAAATGCTATATTGGTTTGGGAAATGGGCAGTTATCTCCAACATTTGCACAATTTCTTTTTCTTTTTTTATTTCTTTGCAATTTGCTTTCTTAACAAATGTATTCCTTTCTAATTCACACCTTATTACTATTATTTCAATAATTAAGCATCTGATTCAATATACCTCTAAATTTTGTTATAGGAATACTTCTAGCCTATTTGGTCAAGCTTCTAAAATCAGCTTATTTTGAGAAGTATTTTTTTTTAAAGTGCTTTTCAAAAAAACACTTTTAATGAAAAACAATTTGTGTTTGGCCAATAGATTTAAAAATATTTTTGAGCAGCAATTAGTGTTTGACCAAACACTTTAAAAGTGCTTCTAAGTATATTTTTCTCAAAAGTGTTTTTCAAAATAGTGCTTTTGAAGAGAAGCTAATTTTTTTAGCTTCTTGAAAACAGATTATGCTACTCTCCAGAAGCACTTATTTTCTCTCAAAAGTTTGGTCAAACACCTTAATTTTTTAAAATAAGCACTTTTGAGAAAAGATAAGCACTTCTGGTAAAAACTAAGCTTGGCTAAACAGGCTAGAATCGTTATAGTAATATTTTATTATAATAATTTAATTGTCTCTAGAATAAATCTTTTATGTTATGATTTTTTTAGACTTAAGTCATCGACAGCCCCTTAAAGTTGTCCAGAAAATTCACTTGGACGCCTCAACTAAGACTAGTACCTAATAGACACTTCAATATTAACAAATTTGTACTTATTAGACACGACAGTCGACGTGGCACAAAAGTGACTCTCACGTGGTACTAGGCGCGTGAGCTGCTACTGTAATATTTTTTTCTTTTTCTTTTCAATATGTTTTTTGTTCTTTCTCTTCTTTTTCATTTAATTTTCTTTTAAAGAAATAAAAAAATTATTTCTTCTTTTATATTAGTAGTAGTTGTCTTCTACACAAATTCAGCACCTCCTTGTCGTCACAAAGCCACCATTTTCGACCACTTTTTAGCACACATCACCACATGCTATTGCCTAACTTCCTTAACTTCCCCTCTTTTTTTGTTCTTAACTTCACTCTCTCTTTCTCTCTCTCTCTCTCTCTATATATATATACACTATATTAGATGTGAAAAATAACTTAAAAATGAGATTAAATCTGAAATCAATTTGAAAAAAGTTGAAGTTTGTGGTTTGGGAAAAGGGAATATCGATGGAAAGAAGATGAAGAAGAAAGGGCGCGCGGGGGGTGGGGTGGGAGACAGGGGGTAGAATATATATCAATTTAGTTTTAAGTAGAAAAGATATCTGAAATAATAATAATTTAAACTTCTTTTAACATAATTTTTTTTTTTTATAATTTCTGGGGCCAATGCCACTTGTCAAATTTTAATTCGTCTTTTTTAACATAATTTCGCGCGTGAGTTATACTTCTGAGTAATTGTGATTTCATGTTTAATAGGTACTAGATTAGTGTAGGTGCTTTGCGCGTGAGCAAAACGTGTATCATATTTAACAACAAACACTAAAAATAAAATAAAACTTTTATATTTTTTTCTTACCATATAAAAGAAAAAAAATCGGTCAAGTTAATTGATATAACATTAACCCAATTCAAATAATCTTGTATAATTTTCACACGTCAAATATGTAGAGTACCATCAGAAAGTTCTACGGGTTGTAAACACCTTAACAACATAAATAGTATCAATATGAATGATAAATAAAAGTCAAAAAAAAATATACCTTCAAATCTACTCGTAATCAACACGAAGTCTCAATAACATGCTCCACATGAATCTTCCTTTATCAAGATTATGACATATTTAACAATGTAAAATTCAACAAAATTATAAAATGGAGTATGAAATAATTATTAGAAATAACAAAAGAAAAAGAACATATTAATCTTACTTTACGTGATGGAGTTATTAGACTTACTCCTACAAAAAATTCGTACAACACCAACCAAGGAGAAGGTTTTTTAATTACTCTTCGGACAAATAAAACCCTCTAAAACCCCCCTCCCTTGTTAACCCTAATTTTTTATTATAAAATTGTTAGTATTTAATATTTATAAGTATTTATAGGAGCCAACCTTTCCCAAAATTCAGCCGACTTACACCTAATAAAACTCCTTCTCTATTTATGACTTTACACGTTTTAAAACTTTTTTCCATTTGTTTTTTATATTTATTATAGTTAATATTTAATATTATAAAAATAATAATATAATAATTATAAGGAAAAAGGTAAAAAGACGATTTTGTTTAGAGGAAAGATTTTTAATGAAGGGCAAAAAGTTCAAATCACATTATAAGGTGCTTCATACTTTTAATATAGTATAGATATATTTGTTAATATTGAAGTGTCTAATAGGTACTAGTCTTAGTTGAGGTATCTAAGTGAATTTTCTGGACAACTCTTTAAGGGGATGTCGATGACTTAAGTCTTTTTTTACTTATATATAGTAATATCTACTTATAATAACAATGACATTTATCATAGTTATATTTTGTGAAAAATTACTCCTCTATAATAGTAATACTCAAATATTATGTAATAATATTTTGTAAGAAATATATTATGTAATAATATTTTGTAAGAAATATATTATGTATAAAAATAAAATATTGTAATATTTATGATAATCATCATTAATATCATGTACATAGTAAATTTCAAGAATAAATATCTAAAAGAAAAAAAATATACTTAAATAGTGCCCATCAATTATGGTTATAACTTCACGAGAAAAACTACTAATGTTAACCTTTTTTATTTTCATGCTCTTTCTATTTTACGTTAAATTGGCTAACAAATACAATTCTTTTCTTGGTACATAAAATCATTAAACTAATTTTTTGCATACTTTTTTTTATAACAACTAAATAAGATTTCAACATCTAATGTCACTAAACATATATAATAATACCTCATTATTAACAGCCATAAAATTTTCTGACAAATGTTATCACTATAACAAGGTTTAACTGTGCTAATTTATGTAATTAATTATTTAATATTAAGAATAATATGAGGAAAAAGTAATAAGACTCTCTTAATTTATTAAAATAAACAACTAAATTGAAATATATATTTTTTTGTATAAAGGTCAACACAACAAAATTTCATACAAACATTATCACTATAATGAGGTTTGATTGTATAACATATAGTTTCTCCCTAGATGATTTAAAAAACTTTACATATTGGGTGAAAATAATTTTTTAACCAATTTTAATAAGAATTGTGATTTTCAACAACAAAAAAATATTTATTTTCTTTATCAAAAGAAAAAAGAATAATTTTTCATTTACATATAGCAATAAAAGATTCGGACAGAAGCATTTTGGTTGGAAAGTTCCATTTTTGTTCCACTTTGGAGATTATTTATGAGTCCAAAGTATGACTTATTTTTTTCATGCATGTGAAGTGATCAGAATACATGACGACGGACGCTGCTGCTGCTGCTGCTGGTCTAAATTCCTCCATCTCCTTCATAGCCGTCGTCCTTCTCAAGGTCTTCCATTTTTTTCTTTTTTAATCTTTTCTCAAATTACTTGTTCAATAGCTATTAAGATTGTCTGGTGGGCCGGGCAGGATTGGCAAAAATTGAACCGAATGGGTATTGGGCTGTGTTGGCCCTATCCAGGTCCAATCAGTCCGGTCCCAAAAGGGTTCCAAGTGACCCATTCAGATTCAAAAATTGAACCGGCTCAGTTCCGATTATAATAGACAATCCAGACTAACCCAACCTTTTAACTGAGGATCAGTCCGGGTTAAATTTTTACCGAGTCAGGCGGGTCCAGTTTCGGGTCAACCCGACCCGATTGACACCCTTAAATTAGCAGGAAGTTATATGGGGTGTCCCCCAAAGTGAGTGGTCTTCAATTATTTCCCCCAATAAAAAAAATCTTTAAAGAATACTCTTCCTCCCTTTTTATGTATAGAACAAATACATTTTTGTTCCTCTACACCACAACTCTCCATGTTCATTTGTCTCTCAACTTTTAATTTTCATTTTTTCTTTTCCTTTTATCTTTTTTTTTCCTTTTTTCTCATTTTTTTAGTTCTTATTTTCTTTTTTTCTCAACTTTTATTTTTTTGTTCTTTTTCTCTCAACCTTTATTTTTTTGTTCTTTTTTTCAAACTTTATTTCTCTCAACTTTTATTTTTATTTTTTCTTTTTCTTTTATCTTTTATTTTTTTCTTTTTTCTCAATTTTTTTTAATTCTCATTTTCTTTTTTCTCAACCTTTATTTTTTTGTTCTTTTTTTTCTTTTTCTCTCAACCTTTATCTTCTTTTTTTTTTCTCAACCTTTATTTTTTTTTTTTTCTCGACCTTTTTTTTTTTCTCCTTTTTTTTTTTTTAAATCTTATTTTTCCTTTTCTCTTTTTCTCTTAACCTCTATTATTTTTTGTTAATGAACAAAAAGTTGGATAATCCGCAAAGAGAATTTTCTTTCTTTGACATCGAAGTAAACTTAAAGGCGTGCTTTGTTGTTTGGAGGTCCTTTAGAACAAGTTTTGCCTCTAAGGCAAAAGTTATAGAACATCTCATAAATCAAGACACAATGAGGTAGTGTCAAGCCTTTCTCGTGGGGCATAACTTGTTGTTTGAAAATTCTTGAGCTAAGTCTTGCCTCTAAGGCAAAAGTTATAGAGTATCTCATAAATTAAGATACAATCAAGTAGTGTTAACTCTTGCCCATGGGGCGTAACTTATTTTTTTGGGAGGCCATTGGGCTAAGTCTTGCCTCTAAGAGAAACGTTATAGAGCATCTCATAGATCAAGACACAATGTGCTAGTGTCAACTCTTGCCTATGAGGCGTAACTTGTTGTTCGAAAGTCCTTGAGCTAAGTTTTGCCTCTAAGGCAAGAGTTATAGAACATCTCATAAATCAAAGACACAATGTGGTAGTGTCAACTCTTGCCCATGGGGCGTAACTTGTTATTTGAAATTCCTTGGGCTAAGTCTTGCCTCTCAGGCAAGCGTTATAGAGCATCTCATAAATCAAGCACAATATGATAGTGTCAACTCTTTCCCATGGAGCGTAATTTGTTGTTTGGAAGTCCTTGGGCTAAGTCTTGCCGCTAAAGTAAGAGTTATAGAACATCTCATAAAAAAATAAAGGTAGAGAAAAATGATCCAAATAAAAAGAGAAAAGAAAAATTAAAAATCAAAGAAAAAAAAGAGAGAAAAATAAAAAAATAGAAGTTGAGAGGAGAAAATAAAAACAATAAAGATTGAGAAAAAAAAGAAAAAATGACAAAATAAAAAATAAACAAAAAAAATAAAGATTGAGAAAAATTTAAAAAAAAAGAAAAAAATAGAATTGAGAGGAGAAAAGAAAAAAATAAAGATTGAGAAAAAATAAAAAACATAGAAGAAAAAATAAAACAAAATATAAAAGAAAAATAAAGGTTGAGAAAAAAAAAGATAAAAGAAAAAATAAAAATCAAAGAAAAATAAAAAAGAGAAAAAGAAATAAATATAGAAGTTGAGAGGCAAATGACATAGAGTTGTTTAAAAATATTTGAAGTATAGAGGGACAAAAAAGTAGTTGTTCTATACATAAAAAGAAGGAAGACTATTTTGTAAGACCTTTTTTATGAGGGACAAAAATATAAAGTACTCCCTTTAAGGACATTTATGTAATTGTCCCTTAAATTAGCTACTTGTCTATTACTATTTTTGTAATGATCTTGTTAACGAATCCATTCAAGTTTTGGGGATAAATTAAATTTAAATTTAAACTCTACTGCATGCTAAAATGAATGTCAAGCTTTTAACTTTTTGAATCATAGTTCTTACTCAATTTAGTGTTGTCATTGTCAATCGATTTGTTTCAAGTATTTGACTTTTCCCTTTTTCTGTCAAAATTAGTTGCCTTTGTTGCTAATATTGGCTATTATTTTGTGAGCTTGTGTTGGCATATTGTGTCAGATATATATTTGTGTCTTCTTGTAAGGTTTTTATTTTAAAAAGAAAACAAGAAAAATTAAACCATATAAAGGGAATAGTGGTTACTTTTAGCTGACCGGGCAGTTGAAAATGAATATTTCTGTAAAATCTTGTATGGGCTTTTTGAGTTTCGAGGGTTATTGAGGACATGCTATTATAGAAGTGAGATTTTCAATTATCTGGATTGAAGGAGGAGATTTTAAGTGAAAAGGTGTTTAGAGCTAAGTTGCTAAAGAATAAAAAACCAACATAATTTAATAAAAGAATATTTACTTGTGATAAATTTATTATTGGTACAGATTTATTTGATGAAGATGGAGTTGGTGAAGATCTAATCAAATATGAAAAAGAAGATATTGCAAGAGAAGATATGGAAGAAAAATGTTTGCCCAAATCAAGATTTATTTGATGAAGAAGGAGTTGGTGAAGATCTAATAAAATATGAAAAATAAGATATTGCAAGAGAAGATATGGAAGAAAAATACTTGCTCAAATTAAGGTAGAAGAACTATGGAAAGAATATTACTACGATCTTATGAAAGGAGAAATATTCTATAAAAGGAAAAAAGGTCATGATTGATTTGCTACTTAAGAAAGGTCCAAAAGCTATGGAGTACAAGATATGCTAGAAGTCTTAACATCGCAAGAGAGTCCATTTTTCAGAATGATCAAAAGTCCGACGTCAAGAAGATGAATTTGATTATATTCAAATTAATATAAATCAAGATCCAAGGTGAAATGAAGAGGATCTTGAAATTCTTTTGGGTTGCTTAAAATAAGAGTTCATATATGTAGATGCCTGAAGAAGAGTTGAATGAAATTAATGAGAAGAATAATTACTATTTTGAAAAGAAGATATTCCGATGAAGAAAAGAGATGCTCAAGTTTGAAGTTCAATTTTGAATACATCTACTACAATTGCGAGTTGAATAGAAGCAAAGATATTTACTACATCTACAGATTTTGTGAAGATTGTATGTGGATGAAAATTTATGATGAAGATTTGTTTACTATGGAAGAAAGATATTGAGAATATTTGTTATGGAAAGAGATTGATACTTTCCAAGATCAAGAAAGGAATGTCAGCAAAATTTTTGGAGCAAATATTTTGTGCAATCAATTGAGAAGAGAATTCATCCAAGAAAGAAGATATTACTCCAAATAGAAGAGGATTGAAGTTCAGAATAAGGAATTAAGAAAATCAATTATGATACTTCTTACACCATTCAAATATGGTATAATTGGATCAAGAAAGGAATGTCAGCAAAATCTTTGGAGCAAATATTTTGTGCAATCAATTGAGGAGAGAATTCATCCAAGAAAGAAGATACTATTCCAAATAGAAGATTTACTGTATCAAGACAAAAGAAGAAACAACCAGATCCCTTGGAGCATAATAAACCACTATTTAAAGGAGTGTTGAATTGATTCAGTACGCAGTCACACATACTTTCGTCTCAGCCACTCTCAAGTTTCTTTGTTCTACTCTTCATAAGCATTGTATTTCATTATTGATTTACTGTGTAGTCAAAAGAGAGAAAGAGAGAAAATATTATTTGGTGAAGCATTGTATTGAGAGGTTGTGTCATTGTTCATTTCTTTGGTGAGCGAGTGAAAACCAAAGAGTCGTTGTTGGTGAGCGAGTGAAAAACCAATCTTATACGTTGTTGGTGAGCATGTCAAAACTAACCCTTATTCGTTGTTGGTGAGCGAATGAAAACCAACCTTGTAAACGTTGGTGGTGAACGCGAAAAATCACTAAGGTTGTACTCAACTCAAAGTTACAAAGAGCTGAAAGAGATAACTCCTTGCAACCCAAGGAAACTGGAGCAGGATACCACATTGATTCCGATCCAGTATGAAAATCCTGGTGTCATTTATTTTATGCTCTCATATTATATTCTGCACTTGATTATTTATTGTGATTTATAATTATTTAAATCAAAAGACTAACAATTGTGTGTAGGCTGTCTCATCATCAGTCGACTGGACTCAGAGAGTAGTCGACTGGACCAAGAGAGTAGACGACTGTAGTCGATTAAATTTTAATAGGCTTACAATTCCCCCCCCCCCCCCCTCTTGTACTTTCAATTGGTATCAGAGCCTCGTCTCACATCTTTGTTTTTGCTTAACAGCAAGTGAGTAAAGATTCATGGCAAGGCATCAAATTACTGAAGTCATATTTCAAGAGGGACTTTCAACAAGCAGGCCACCCTATTTCAATAGTCGATACTACAGTCAGTGGAAGACGAGAATGAAGATCTTTATTCAATCAATAGATTATAAATCTTGGCTAGTTATTCAGAATGGGCCAAGGCCTATTCCGAACAACAATGACGAAAAAAAGTTTGAAATAGAGACATCCACAGTTGACTACACAAAAGAACATTTGGATATTGTGCAAACAAATGCTAGAGCGATCTATCTGCTCTATTGTGCTCTTAGTGAAGAAGAACATGAGAAAATATCCACCTGTAAGACTGCTAAAGAAATATGGGACAGATTGAAAGTTATTCACAAGGATAAAGTCAAAAATAAAGAAGACCAAGAAAATGTGGATAAGATATTCAGAAATGTTAAAAGAAAAAAAAGAAAGCAGCAGAAAAAGAGAGTTCAATCCATCCAGGATATTCAAGAGGACCAAAAGAATGAGGTCCAACAAAAAGAAAACATACACTGTTATGAATGTGGTAAGTTTGATCATATTAAAATAGAGTGTCCAAATCTCAAGAAGAAGAATCACAGAATCTCAACTTGGAGTGATGAAGATGAATCTGATAAAGATAAGGATCGAGAAGAAATGATGATGCTATACCTCATGAAAGGAAAAGAAACCAACGAGAATCACAAAATTTCAACTTGGAGTGATGAGGAAGAATTGATGAGGTAAGCCTTACTCCTATTATAACCTGTAATAAATGTGATGACTTGCAGAAAAATATAGATCTTATGATAGATGATATGTGGAAGCTTCTTGATGCAATCAAGAAATTAAGTCAAGAAAAGAAAGACTTAGATATTCATCATAAAGAATATCAAACTAAATGTGACTTACTTCAAGAAAAAAATTCTGAGTTGCACAAGCAAATGAACACTTGGCGCAAATCTTCTGATCACCACTATGACCAATTGAAGTCGACTCATCTCCTTAACAACTACCGGTTGACTGAAAAGGAATTTACTAGTAGATGTTCACTTCAACCAAGTCAACTCAGGCAAGTTTCAAGTCGACTAATAAGACAGTTGCAGGTAATCAATTCTCTTCTCATTTTACATGTTCTTATTGTGATAATTTTGGACATAAAGCATTTGCATGTAATTATACAAGAATTCATGTAAGATCTAAATATGTATGGAGACCTAAACACTTATATGCATCCTCAATTACTCAAGCTACTAACCATGGAGGACCCAATAAGACTTGGGTACCAAAAGCAAACTAATTTATTTTGCAGGAACTCCTTGAAGTCTAGCCATAAAAAGAAATGTTGAAATTGACCAAGTGGCAGATCAAAGAACAAGGATAAAGATATTTCAAAGTTTATATATTTTATACAAAAAATGGAGAAACTACATCATATGATGGTAAAGCTGAAATAAGTGGTACTACTAAAGTTTATTCAAATTTCTCTTATTGCATTACATGATGTTGATTTATGCTTAGTCTAATATCTGTCATTTATATATGATCTGAGTCGACTAATACATCATACTGCTATTTGTTTGACACTGGTTAAGCATTTGTGAATAACTTGAATATATGTTTTGCATTTCTTAATCTAAATCATGAACAAGCAAGCATGCAATTATTATTGATATCTTACATATTTGATTCATGTATATGTGAATTTGAGAGTTCTCTTGAACAAATCATATGTGTCATATTTTCTCTCTTGATAAGAATACTAACGCTTCATTCAAGATCAAAAATTTCATATAACTTGAGGCCTTATCAATTTTTTCATATGGACATATTGATAATCTTGAAGGCAGGAGGTATGTATTTCTACTATTGATAATTATTCACAAGTTACATGACTTATGGTCTTTGATCTATCTAAAGAACGCTTTGTATGAGATATGAAAAAGTCATTTGTTAATTATTTTCACCCTTTTGATTGCAAATGTCTATCTTCATAATAAGGATAATATTGATATATTCCTTAATATTTGATTATGCCTTATAACTTTTGTGGATTTGAGAAAATTAGTGGTAAAGATCTTTATGCACATTGTTCTTTAGACTAATGTTTCTTGAACTGAAAATGAGCTTAAAGATGAAAAGTGTACAACAAGTAATGAATTGATATGAATACGGACGTACAAGCTGAATCAGAAAGAAGCAATGAGAATAAGTGAAGGATTCTAGCAATGCAAGAATAGTTGCATGCAAATGAAAAAGATAAAGTATTTGATCTTATAAATAAGATAAATGAGTTGCAACTATGGATATTCAGATGAACCTAATGAAGATGGTAAGGTTATAAGAACTAAGGGTAAATCTTGTTACCAAGATTTCACAACAAGAAGGTTTGTTTCACTTTGATACCTTTATTAGAATTTACTTTTCATGAGTATTTTTTTATAAAGCTTTCAAACTATTTCAAAAATGCATGTCAATGCTTTTCTAAATTGTTTTACAACTGAATACTCTCTATCAAAAGTTTCTTAGAATTAAGAATTTATTTTGAAGAGCACTCATGCTTTGAACTATTTCTAAAATTGTTTACAACTTTTTTTATTTGAACCATCTCAAGAGCATAGTAATGAAAGTTGATTGCTCTTTGTCCCAGAAATAATTTTTCAAAAAGCATGATTGTGATTTCATAGTTGCACATATTTTTATCTTGTAATTCTAATGAGAAGTTGTATTCATAACTATATGAGATCTTACAAGGTATCTGAATTTGAGATGATTGCGATGAAAACTATCATTCTTCTTCAAGTTTCAAAAAAATGCGAAGTTAGATGAGAAATTTCTTCAACAAAGTTAAATATTCAAAGAAAGCACTCAAGAGATTTCATGAGAAAATTTCATTACACATGAATGCTCTGGAAACAAAGTTGATTGGGTAACATGAGAAGTCTGATTTGAGGACATTGAATGCCAATGGAGATATTTTCTTACTTTGAGGTAAATAATTAATTTGATAATGCTGGATAATCTTGTATCCTTTTTGGTAAGAAGAACTTGTTATTCTCTTAACTCTTATACCTTTGTTATTTGTGAATTTACAAGTATATGATAGCCTATTTGTGCAGCTTGACAATCACATACTCTTACAACTGTCTCAAACATTTTTGATTAGTTATCCATTGCTAAAGTGCTAAAGATATATTTTTATGATCCGTAAATACTTATGGATTATGACTCTCAGTTGACTAGTATGTGATAATTGATACATCTTATGAAATATATTAGTCAATACTCTCACTATTAGTACTTGCATGATTCTTTATGATGTCACATTTTTTACGATGTCAAAAGGGGGAGAAGTTTTCCTGTACAAAACGTTTGCTCTGTTAAGTATCTTGAGACAGGAAATGCACAAGAAAGAGAAAGAAAGCATGAAGTGAGGGGGAGCCCTTCTGTCATGCCTCAAGAATCAAAGGAACATACATTCAGGAGGAGTTCACTAATTCAGGAAAGTTCACATCCTTCATCTTCAGTCTTTTATTAAAATGAAAGTTTTGTATTCAATAGTTTGCCATCATAAAAAAGGGAGAGATTGTTAGGTTCAAGGTTTCACCTGTTACTTTTGATGATAACAAACCAACATAATTTAATAAAAGAATATTTACTTGTGATAAATTTATTATTGGTACAGATTTATTTGATGAAGAAGGAGTTGGTGAAGATCTAATCAAATATGAAAAAGAATATATTGCAAGAGAAGATATGGAAGAAAAATTCTTGCCCAAATCAAAGATTTATTTGATGAAGAAGGAGTTGGTGAAAATCTAATAAAATATGAAAAAGAAGATATTGCAAGAGAAGATATGGAAGAAAAATACTTGCTCAAATTAAGGTAGAAGAACTATGGAAAGAATATTACTACGATCTTATGGAAGGAGAAATATTCTATAAAAGGAAAAAAGGTCATGATTGATTTGCTACTTAAAAAAGGTCCAAAATCTATGGAGTACAAGATATGCTAGAAGTCTTAACATCGCAAGAGAGTCCATTTTTCAGAATAATCAAAAGTCCGACGTCAAGAAGATGAATTTAATTATATTCAAATTAATATAAATCAAGATCCAAGGTGAAATGAAGAGGATCTTGAAATTCTCTTGGGTTGATTAAAATAAGAGTTCATTTATGTACATGCCTGAAGAAGAGTTGAATGAAATTAATGAGAAAAATAATTACTATTTTGAAAAGAAGATATTCCGCTGAAGGAAAGAGATGTTCAAGTTTGAAATTCAATTTTGAATACATCTACTACAATTGCGAGTTGAATGGAAGCAAAAATATTTACTACATCTACAGATTTTGTGAAGATTGTATGTGGATGAAAATTTATGATGAAGATTTGTTTACTATGGAAGGAAGATATTGAGAATATTTGTTATGAAAAGATTGATACTTTCCAAGATCAAGAAAGGAATGTCAGCAAAATCTTTGGAGCAAATATTTTGTGCAATCAATTGAGGAGAGAATTTATCCAAGAAAGAAGATACTACTCCAAATAGAAGAGGATTGAAGTTCAGAATAAGGAATAAAGAAAATCAATTATGATAATTCTTACACCATTCAAATATGATATAATTGGATCAAGAAAGAAATGTCAGCAAAATCTTTGGAGAAAATATTTTGTGCAATCAATTGAGGAGAGAATTCATCCAAGAAAAAAGATACTACTCCAAATAGAAGATTTACTGTATCAAGACAAAAGAAGAAACAACCAGATCCCTTGGAGCATAATAAACCACTATTTAAAGAAGGAGTATTGAATTGATTCAGTACGCAGTCACACATACTTTCGTCTCAGCCACTCTCAAGTTTCTTTGTTCTACTCTTCATAAGCATTGTATTTCATTGTTGATGTACTGTGTAGTCAAAAGAGAGAAAGAGAGAATATTATTTGGTGAGGCATTGTATTGAGAGGTTGTGTCATTGTTCGTTTCTTTGGTGAGCGAGTGAAAACCAAAGAGTCGTTGTTGGTGAGCGAGTGAAAAATCAATCTTATACGTTATTGGTGAGCGTGTCAAAACCAACCCTTATTCGTTGTTGGTGAGCGAGTGAAAACCAACCTTGTAAACGTTGGTGGTGAACGCGTAAAACCACTAAGGTTGTACTCAACTCAAATTTACAAAGAACTGAAAGAGATAACTCCTTGCAACCCAAGAAAACTGGAGTAGGATACCATATTGGTTCCGAACCAGTATAATAATCCTGGTGTCATTTATTTTATGCTCTCATATTATATTCTGCACTTGATTATTTATTGTGGTTTATAATTGTTTAAATCAAAAGGCTAATAATTGTGTGTAGGCTGTCTCGTCATCAGTCGACTGGACTCAGAGAGTAGTCGACTGGACCCAGAGAGTAGACGACTGTAGTCGATTAAATTTTAATAGGCTTACAATTCACCCCCCCCCCCCTCTTGTACTTTCAATCTTGATAACAGAAAATCCACTATTGGATATTTATTTACATTTTCAGGGGGAGCTATATCATGACAGTCAAAGTTGCAGAAGTGTGTTGCACTCTCTACAACTGAGGCAGAGTATATTGCAGCTATTGAAGCTGGCAAGGAGATGGTATGGCTAAAACGGTTCATTCAAGAGCTTGGCTTGCATCAGAAGGAGTATGTCGTCTATTGTGTCAGTCAAAGTGCAATAGACTTGAGCAAAAATTCCATGTACCATGCAAGGATGAAACACATAGACGTGAGATATCACTGGATTCGAGAAAAGATAGAAGACGAATCTATGAAGGTTGAGAAGATCTCTACAAGCGAGAATCCAGCGGATATGTTGACCAAGGTGGTACCAAGGGACAAGTTCGAATTGTGCAAAGAACTTGTCGGCATGCACTCAAACTAGAAGCTCGATGTTATCTCCTTCCGGTGAATGGGTCTGGAGGGGAAGATTGATGGGGTCCATACCCATTAAAGGAAGAAAAAAAAAAGGAAGATGGCATAACAAGTTGCCAGAACTTGTTTTGATAACAAGTTGGCAGAACTTGTTTTGTAACAAGTTGCCAGAACTTGTTTTTGATTGCCAAAACTTGTTCTGATAACAAGTTGCAAGGATGGAAAGATGCATTCTCATTGGCTGAAATGTTCAGCCATTTTGCTATAAATAGAGGGCCTTAGCTTCTCATTCAAACACACCAAAAAAAGCAGCGAGTGAGAGAGTTTCACAGATCTGTGAGGAAAAATAGAGAGTGTGAGCAGTATTATAGTGAGGTGGGAAAATCAAAAAAGGGTTATTTCTTTTGAGTGTGTAGTGGTTTCTGGAGTATTTACTCGGACCTACAAAGTGTAAATTCCTGATTATAGTGGATTATTTTGCTCCTCTCGGGCCCGTGGTTTTTTCCCTTATTCAGAAGGTTTTCCACGTTAAAAATTTGTGTCTTTGTTATTCCTTATAATTCTTGTTGATTACCGTATCCGGTGCTACATTATTATTCCGATGTTATTACCGCAAATATTATTTCAGTGGCGGGGTTTATACCCAACAAAAATCTATAGTAAGCTTCTCAAAAGATATATTTCATGGAACTATCTGATGTTTAGTAGTATATCTCATCAGGTCTGGGACAGGATTGCCCCGGGTTTGGCCTCTCAATTTGATGCACCATACACAGTTCCAACTATTGCACCACGGCCATTACTCATTTTAAATGGTACAAGAATCTACATATCTTAAACAATGACAAAAGAATTCGTTACATTTATTACCCATCAATCGTCAAAATACATGTGATCTTTTCCTCTTCTTGCTGTCTAAAGGATAAATCTACTTTTCCAAATACTACAGGGGAAGATGATCCTCGTTGCCCACTAGGTGGCCTGGAAATTCCATAATCAAGAGCTTGCAATAGTTATGAAGAGGCTAATTGTCCTCAGAATTTCAAGGTACAAAGCTCACCTCCAGCCTGCTTTTCTGTGAAAAGAAACAGAAAAACTTTTTTCCTTACTTTGCTGTCGTTAAGTATGAGTTTTGAGGACCTGAAAGGAATAAAATGAACATATTATGTATGAACTCTCAAATAACTGATTATGAAGTGGATACTGCTGCAATTCAGTACTCGAAATCTATAAATAACGTGTTTAAATTTCTTTTTTTCAAAAGTTTCTTCCATTAAACACGGGCTTCGGGGAAAGGTAAGGGGTAAGAGAGTAGTGCGAAACTATTGTGTGGGGAGACTCGTGCTGATATCATTAAACTATAAGCCTTAGTGGTTGACCTGTTTCAATTACTTTTCAGGACCTTTCTATTGTTTTCCGTTTTCCGTTCACTTCATTTGGGATAACTTCAACTTGTTCTTTCGGACTTTTCAGACTCTTCAATCCACTCCAAAGTTCTTCACTTTGTAAACGTCTGTCCGAATTAGTCAATCAAATCTCTAGAATGATGGTTTTCCCAAGACCAACTGGTCTTATTAGTTCTTGGATTTTACTTCTCTGTTGCAACTTGCAAAGTAAATATCAACTTCTTGAAACTAGCATTGCTAAAGAAGAAGTCCTTCAATTTAATACCTCCTTCTTTTAAGTTTTTCTTTTTCGGGTGATCATCAGTCTTCTTAGGTTCTGAAATGCTTGTTTTGATAAATTTCAGCTGATGGTTCTTAAAAGTATAATCACCAGTGCACCAGTGCTTGAATCTACAGTCTCAAAACATTCTCGTCACAAGGATTCAAAGATAGTTCCTACAATTGATTTGAAAGATAACTGTTAAACATTTCCAATTTGTATCTTTGACTTGTATTTGGTCTTCCATTTCTTTTCATATTATGACGACTATGTTTTCCATGGGCGGGGGGTTGAACGGAAGAATTATTCTCCAGAGAAGTTTGAGAATTTAAGGAAAATGAATGTCTACAAACCAAATTGTTCTTGTTACAATGACATGTCTGATCTTAAGATATTCAAGCTGTATTATTGATGGAAAATTATTTGTTTTCACCCGGTACATGCACTAAAGCATAAGCAGTTTATTCAATCTTATCCCATCTTACTGTAATACTACATCTCTCTTTCAATCATCAAAAATCCAAAGTAAGTTCAGTGGTGATCAAAATTATACGAATCAAGCTCGACATATTTTGACACTACGTAAATAGAGGTAATAGTTTGTCTGACCAAGCTTTGGAAAGCTAAAAGTGCTTATTTTAGAGAATGGAGGTTTTTGACAAACTTTAGAAGAAAAATGCTTTTGAATAGTAGTAAAAGCCGGTAGAGTAGTATCTTCCCGAAAACATTTTTTGAAAGCTTGACTAAGTACAAATTAATGTTTCTAATATCGACAAAAGTGTTTTTCAAGATATGATTCACACCAATCCTACACTCCTATAATTTTAATGATTTTTTGTTGGACACTAGATCCTCCTGTAAAATGGAAACCCAACTCAAGTTTAACACCATTAAAGTTAAATTGTTTCTAATTATAGAATGTGACATTTTTTCTGGAACTGATTAAAAAGGAAATTGTGCTACATAAATTAGGCTAGAGGAAGTACGAGTTTTGGTTGAATGAATCGTTTGATAACAAATCTGGGACGTTAGGAAAAGTTCAGCCAAAATTAAAAGGGAATATTTGAACCAAAAAAATAGGAAAGAGAAAAGAAGAAAATGAACATTGAGAAATTCATTCACCATTTCTCAGATGATTACATTATAATTTATAGAGCCAAAACTGAACCATACAGTTGGGCTTCTGTTACAACTACCATCAACTAACTTGAGGGAAAAGAATTTCAAAAGCTAAAGGAACCAAGCCTAATTGACTAACTGATTGTAAATAAATGGAACTTCTAACTAATCCCAGTGAAAACCAAATCACATGCCTTATTTCCGAGCACATAATTCAGCAAGCTCGCGTTCCTGCAGTTTCTGCATGGATTCTATGATAGTATCTGGAGTTGGGTCAACACGATCCTCCCTACGATCCATCATGAAGGACGTCATTTAATTAATGAATTGAACAAATAAGCATGATAGATAGAGTTGTAAGAATCCTTACCAAGGGCAGACCCTTTGCAGCTCTCTGTTCCAAGAATGTTGATGGCTTAAAGAAATCACCATAGGCCTCATACCAACTTTTTAGCTTTGAGTATATGTACTCAGTTCCAATTGTATCAGCCCAAAACATGACGCCCCCACTGCACAGAATATAGTCTTACAGTCATTATAATATGTAAGAATGGTTAATTGAAGAAGAGGTGCCCTGATTTCTGCCTTCAACTTACGTTTCCGAGGGAAATTTAAATCCATGGACAGATGCAATGTCAATATCAGATGCTCGGACAACTATTCCTTCCTCAATAACTCGACAAGCCTCATTCACCACCGGAAAGAATATCATTTCTAGAATTTCTTTATCACTCACAGATATTGGCTGCCGAATCACATACAACAAAATTTCATGTTAGGACTTATATCAATCAAACATGCACAATGTAGCATTTGATTGTAGGTATACATGAATGTTTTCTTTAGGTTTACCAAACTAAAAATTGGTAGGGACAATCGTAACAATTCGGATTACAAGAAAGATTCAACTGTGACAAACCTTTCCAGCAGGAGCAATATTGGTAAGTCGCATAGACTCCTCAACAATTTGTATCACAGAGTGATCAGCTTCGGGCTTGCTTCCTTTATTGTACGTGTAATAACCTTTTCCATTCTTCTTACCTACAATGTAAATATTCATTTAGAAAACCAGACTACTTTGAGGACAGCAATGGAAAATCTTTACAAGCCAAGAGTATAGTGGAAAATAGAAATGTTTTCAGTACCTTCCCGTCCATTTTCTACCATTAGTTGAACCAAGGGAGACTGAAAAGCGCGGTCTGGAAAAGCAGCAACAAACTCTTTTACACCAGCCAAAAATATACCATAGCCGGAAAGATCCTGAAGCCTGCATATCATAATATACTAAAATGTTAATATGAAGAAACTTGGTATAAATAACACAGAAATGATTTTTGGTGTATACAAGCAAATGCTGATAAGCAATTCAAGTGTTGTGCAGGCATAAACATGCCACATGCCAAGATGAATAAGTTTCAGTCTAGAGAAAAACTTACTGAAAAGGACCAAGACGCATGCCAAACTCAGTGATCACCCGGTCAATTCTGAAGATATCAACACCTAAATTTGCCAACAGGTCTGGTCCTTGCATATAAGGGAAGAAGCTCCGATTGACAGCAAAACCAGTACAATTTTTCACTACGATGGGGACTTTCTTCAAAATCTTAGTGAATTTTATCACATCAACAATTACTTGCGGAGAAGTATTTTCCGTCCTCACGATTTCCACCAGAGGCATCAAATGTGCAGGACTTCACCCGGAAAAAGAAACAAAAATGAAAATAAGAATTAAGGAATAGAATAAGTCATGAAACAGTAATAGTATATAATGACAGTGAAACCAGACCGTCTTCCCTTTCTAGTTTTAGCTAAAAGTTAAGCAAGAAATACTGTGATCAAATTGCTAGTTAAACCTTCTTATAATATTACTTACAATTTCCCCTTGAAACTAATAATAGGGTTTCAAATTGATATGCTCGTAAAACATTTACCGTTTGTGAGAAAAAAACATTCTGAAAAGCATGCTGGTTAAGCCTTTCTATAGGACCCTGTACAACATTTCTCTTAAATCTGTTTTCCAGCTTTCAAATTAATATGCTCTTATACAAAATATATTGTTTGTGATAAACCTGATCTAACATATATAGTCAACTTCATTCTCTTCACAACTCAGTGTAAACATAAAGGCAAAAAGTCTGTATAACATTGAACCTCACCTGAATAAATGTATCCCCAAAATGCGATCTTGGCTACTTGTTCTTTTCCCAATCACATCAAGACTAATTGTAGATGTGTTTGATGCAAAAATGCACTCTGAAGTACAGATTTTCTCAATATCTTCAAAAATTGATTGTTTCAGCGATACATCCTCGTTAACAGCCTGAGAGAGAGAGAGAGAGAGAGACTTAAATTTCATCAAATAGTGGACATATTTTTAATATGCATCATCTACAAGGATAGGCGAAAAACATTCAGTATGAAAATTAGAGAATTAACGACATCAGAGTTGACATACTACACGAAAAAGCTCCAAAATTTCTTAAAATTTAAGACAGTTGAAATATAATTAGAAATGACAAGCCTATTAAGAATGAATGTTCTTCAATCCTTTAGATATTGGGCATTTGTATTGAACTAAGGGTAGGATAGTATCCGAGTGTAGTAAAACAATGGACAAAGGAACAAAGCTTCCTTAGAGTCATCAATAGTATGGAAAAAAGAGGGCAAGAAAAGTGGAAGAAGGGAAGAGGTCGTCAATGGATTACCTCAATAACCATGTCGACATCTTTTAAGTCCTCATAGTCTAAAGTGCCTTTAAGAAGAGACAAAGTCCTTTTCATCTTATCCTGATTCAGCTTTCCTCTTGTTACAAAGCCTTGTAGATTTGCTGCAACACAAATAGCATAACAATATATCAGTAGGTGGAATCTCCTGGAGACTTGACTTAATAGCACAACTTGTGGAACATTGAATTACACAAAGATATTCAAGATGTTGTACTAACCTTCTACTGATTTCACAGCTTTCGATAGATATTCATGGTTAATTTCTTTAAGTACGACACTAACGTTGCTGATAATGAGAGCTGTAGCAATGCCAGATCCCATCAAACCACCACCAACAACAGCAACTTTTTCTATTCTCCGAGGCTTAAGCCCAATATCAGTAACACCTGGTACCTTTGATGTTGCACGTTCAGCAAGAAATACATGAAGAAGACCTTTTGCAGTATTTGACAGCACTAGCTCTTTAAATACTTTATCCTCCTGCGATCAGTTACACATCGATTATAAGCAGAAACCAAACAATGTTTTTCTGAAGGACTTCCTAGAAATCACCAATCTCTAGTAATACATCACAGTATCAACCATATTAGGCAATAATTATTGCCAAGTCCTAACTGAATGACTAGGGAAAACCTAGATATATTATCAATACACAAGTTATTGATATATAGAAGGAAAATACATAATGCACTTTTGTGTCATAGGAATATTCACCTTAAGAACGCCAGAATGTCCTCCAGATATGATGCCTTCCTCGATCACATCAAGACAGGCTCTGTGATGAGGCACTGTGTAACGTTGTCTAGTACTTTTCAGTATCTCGAGTGATTCATCCTGTGGTCCAAGTTTATCTGCCTTTTGAAGAGAATTGCAATTTGGATGGCGGCCTTCAACAATGTCGAGTGCCCAACACCGAGCAACTGTCAAGAGCTCCTCAGAAGAGACAATGGCATCAATAAGACCCAACTCCTTTCCTTCTTCAGAAGTAATGGTCTTGGATGACTGTTAAATATTTAGACAAACCTTCAGCATCTAAACTACAATGACTGATTTCATAGTGTATATTTCAAGAATGACACTTACCATCAACATGTCAACAGCCTTTGAGGTCCCAACTAACCTTGGAAGCCTTTGGGTGCCTAAAAACACATGTACAAGTTTTTCAATAGAAAGCTACTAAAAAATGAAAGGCACCAAATCGTAAACGTAAAAGAAATGTACCTCCACATCCGGGAATAACTCCAAGCCTCAGCTCAGGTAAACCAAGATCAGATTTTGGTGTGGCAATTCGAGCACTGCATCCCTACACAATTTATATAGAGAAAAAAATAATTATATGAAATTTTGAGAATAAAGAATTATAAGGACTAAATTAGATGAAGAAAGTAGAGCAGAGAGAACAAACCATAGCCAACTCCAAGCCACCTCCAAGGGCAAATCCTTGAATTGCAGCAACACAAGGCTTCTTCCCATCTATGATCACCACAATTATCATTAGATAATCAAACTACATATGATTGGCAAAGAACGTAAATTATTATGGACATACTTTCGATTTTGTTAACCACGAGACCAATCGATGCATCGGGTAGAAGTGATATATCTCCTGGAATATTTAAAAGAAAAAGCTGGTTAGACAAAACTAGGGACACTAGTTGATCAAATAAGTGAGTAAAATTTACCATGCTTATGAACATTCTCCACAACACTGATGTCCAAACCTCCACAAAATCTACCATCCGCACCTATCAACATACGAGGACGACATACATTTTAAAATGAAAGTGTTAGCAGGTCATAAATATAACAATAGAACCTATGATGAACAAATTTGTTGATCATAAGGAAATTTGAATTGCAAATAATTTGAATTGGCATTAACTTTATACAATTCTCCGATTAACAAATTTTATAGATAATCATAGAACAAAAGGATTACTCTAAATTGTGATTTTCCGTTCCATATGTGAAAATATTAGTTAAAGTGCACTATACTTGACTCTCTGTTTCTTTAACTGGAAATCCCCTAAGGGACCCCTGAGTTTGACTATTTAGAAAATGAAATGTGACAAATATGTGTGGCAAAACATGCCCAATTATAAACGGTTGGATGATGACTCGTTTATTGACTTGATCCAATGGGTTGAAACAAAATGACCCATGAAATTATTAGGTCCAAACGGGTCAAAATAGTGTACAAACCCAAACATACAAATTCAAATTTGGAATTTAGACATTTTGGGCAAGTGGGGTTATGACATGTTAATTGATCATCTCGACCCAAACAAACTTTGGGTGGGTTGGATCATGACCCGTTTGTTAGTTACTTAGTTTGGTCCATTTAAACCTGACCAAGTTTGATCCAACCGCCCATTTGCCACCTCTAGTCGGACGAGTAGCTCAAGACTCCCCACTTTTATAATTAAATTAAACTAAACGGTCCGTATAGATAGAAATTGGAAGCCTTTTTTTAATGGAAGCTAAAAGGTGTATAGAAAGCTCTAGCTTTCCATGACGTAGTTTTTGAATCCAAGGTTTTATGTTCGTGAACAAATATGACCTCCATCTTGAAAATGTAAATATATACACTTTATTAAGGGTGTGTTTTCAATTTGTCCACGTTTGATTAGTCAAAATATTTTGGAAAATATTTTTCTTCTCGGAAAACAAGTCCTTGCAAATGATGAAAATATTTTTTTTAATGAAAATAAGAAAAATAAGTTCCACATGTGATATTCCAAGTCATTGTCTCCTTCCCTTCCACCCAACCCCTCGCCATCTCACCCCTGAACCCCCGCTCCTCACCTCATCGACTCATCCCCACCCTACGGTGCTTTGTTGAATTACATATAAATATTTTTGAGATAATATTATTTTGCTTATTAACCAACTACTAGAAAATAACTAAGAAATTAGAAATACAGATGAATATATAACTTGAATCAAAAGAGATAGGAGTATTTCTTTATCCAAATTAAACTTACCAGAAAGAACAATGGCCTTTACATTATCGTTATCAATAGCCTCTTGATAGCATCTCTTCAACTCCTCAATTGCTATTATTCATCATAATCACAGTAAACACTATTATTACAATTAATAACATTAACAGAAAGACAAAGGAAGGAATAGAAGGCAAATAATCAAAAATGTACTTTCTCACTTTAAAAAAAAAAAGATAAATGAATGAATAAATAAAAAAGAGTGGGCCCCATCAAGGGTGATAACTGATAAGTGGAAATTATTTTTAGATAAGGTATAAGTGGAAAATGTATGGTATGGTATGCTTCTTTTTGTATCATAAGAAAATGCATTGTAAACTTACATTTCTGATTTTAAGTCTATAGTGATAACTTTAAAAAAAAGAAAAAAAAAGATGAATATAATTAAATGTTGCAATTTTTTTGTTCAGAGTAAAAAGAAAAAGGAAAGAACCTGAGAGAGTTAAGGCATTGACAGGTGGATTAAGCATAGTGATGAGAGCCACACCATCATTCCCAATTTCCATATTGATACAACCCTTGTTTGCCATTATATCACCTTCTTCTTGAAATAGTAATTCCCTATAAATACAAAAACACAAATTTTGGTAAGTTCTTTATTTCTTTGGAAACGTTTTACAACATGTATTGACACTACAAAATACTTCCTACGTTCACTTTTACTTGTTTACTATATTGAAAATAAATTCTCATTTTTATTTGTCAACTTTAGCATATCAAAGAGAAAGACAATCTCTTTTTTCCTGTTTTACTCTTAACTACTCATTCCGAATCATTTCTCAAGTCCATTAAAAGATTATACAGTATCATTTATTATTCCTCAAGGCACTACTATTTTTCCCATTGAAATTTCCCGCTGAAAATTGTTCAGTAGCTATTCGATCGCACACAGACATTTTGATTGAATCAATGAGAAGGAAAAATAGTAGTGTAAAAATTAGGAAGATTCTCAGTGAGAATCTATTTTTCACCATGCACTTTCGTAGTAAGCTGGTTCGATGGAAAATGGATAGGAAAATCATGTTTTATAGAATAAATTTTTCATTGATTCGCGGTGGAGAAAACCTCTATTTCTAGTAGTAAGGGGTGTGCAAAGTCTATTATGGACAAGTAAAAGTGAAGGAGTAGGAAGTATATTACCATTTCATATAATTTTCAAAAATGAACAACAAAAGGGTGTGCAAAGTCTATTATGGACAAGTACAAGTGAAGGAAGAAAGTGAATATATCACTATTTCATGTAATTTTCAAAATGAACAAAAGAAAAGGAGTATTTAAGCAAGGCTATAGTTAACAGAACAAAATGACAAGTGTTTGAGAGATGAATGAATGAATGAAGAAGAGAAAGTAGCTAGACCTGTGCCTTGGGAATTTTTCTTGAAGCTATGTGTTATTATTTGATATCAGCAAGGACCAGTTCAGTTGTTATGTGAGTTGAGTGCTCAGATAATGCTATATTTATATGCAAAAAAAAGTGAGCATAGACTCAAGTTGGACAAAAAACTTAGCCAAATCACTCGACTTGCATAGCTGCCAATATAGACTCTGTCTTGACCTGCCTTATCAAGAACCCCATCCTCCTAGTGGCTGGCTGAACCAAAAATCTTACTTGTGGGGAAAATAGACATATAAAAAGATAAGAAGAGTCAACATATAATATATAAAGCTAAACAATGTAATTTTTCAACGAAGAAGTGTTAATTAACACCCCTTAATATAGGGTTGTGCGCTCCGCACTACATCCTCATGTCCACGACCCAAGAAGGCAGATCCAGGATTTAAACCGAATGGATTCAATCCTGCACTAAATTCATTATAATGTTAAAATTATGAGTTTAAATTTAATATTTATTGAGATTTGTGTGTATATATATCCTTGTGTAGAAAATTCTAGGTTCAGATGAACCTATATTCAAAACTCAAAAAGGCTATCTTCATAACCGTACGTATTTGCTTACTATTCCCATGTGTGACCTAGGGAATGATTAAACGATTTTTATACCCTCAGTCTCATATTAGTTGGTCATCTTATTAAAAATAATTATTTCATATTAATTGTTCATTTTTCTAAATCAAGAAAATATTAATTAAATTTTTTTCATATTATCCTTGCAATGAATCTTCCTTGAAAGTATTCACACTTGTTTGTAAAGTTCCAAAGAAGTTTCTTAAGGGTGAATTGGAAAAACTATCTTCTTATTTATGATTTCTTAATATACGTGTAAAAAAGAAAAGTGATCAACTAATATGGAACGGAGAGAATATAATGCATGCACCACTATGTTATAATCAGATTTAACAGTGTGTTGATTGTAATAATACATGCATAATGATGTTAAAGTTTTTGTCTCTAACAAATAAAAGTTCAAAAAAAGGAATGACATGTTTCAAAATAGTAGGGAGTATTAATTAACACATTATGATAGAAGTAGTTGGGGAGTATAAAATTCATACTCCTACTCTATTAATTAAGGTTGACTTCGGGTTAATTTTCCAATTAATTATTCTCTTCGCTCCTTTTCAGTGTCACGTTTCATTTTTCGTGAGTCAATTAGATTAATTTTTAAAGTTAAATTAGATTAGATTAATTAAATATTTTAAAATTAAAATTTAAATATTCTAAACCTACACGAAAAGTATTATAAATTACAACTTTTTTTATATCAATATGATACTATATTTTAAAATATTAATCAAAGTTTATATTATTTGACTCTTAAAAATAAAACTATGACAACTAAAAATACGGAGGGAGGACACTACTTTCTCTAGAAGAATGACATATGGTTTATTTAAGTTGGCATATGCATTCATCTAGACTTTGGTGCGTATTCAAAGTTTGCTTCTTTTATTTTTAAAGTAAAATAAAATTTACATATTAAAATTAATAAAAATAGTCTTATGAGTTACTCTATATAATTTCTTATTGTTAAAAATAAGTATAAGTTTTCAAAAGATCATAGTAATAGAAAAATATATTTAGCACAATCATAATAAATAATAATAACTAAGATTTACGATTTAGTGATACTGATGGGAGTCTTTCAATGTGGATCACTTTTTAGGGGTTGTTTGGTTTGAGGGATAAAAAATTATAATCCCGAAATTAAAATCAAAATCAACTTATGCCATGTTTGGTAGAATTTTTTATTTTGAGATTAGCAATTTCAAAACTAATTATACCGTAATTGTGGTATTGTTTCTATCCCGCACTTTATACGGGATAACATTTTCAAGATTGGTAATTCAAAGATTAAATACCGAAATGATACATTTGTCCTTCTCATAAACTCTACCTAATGAAAAAAAGAACATCTCAAAAATATATCCATTAAATAATTCATTATTATTAATATCTAGTATTATAATTTATAATCTCATATTATAATAATAATAATAATAATATTATTATTATTATTAATAATAATAATAATAATAATGTCAAAATCAAATAAATTATATGAGAGAGGGTACATTGCCAACATGATGGAAAAGTCATCTAATTGCAAATGGGAAGTTTCTGAGTAGTAAGCCTGATCCTGCTTTGTCTATATGCAAAAATTAATTTTAAAAAATATATATAGTCATTAAAAGAGAAAATATGTTCCCTTGACATTTCATTTATTTGACTCTTCTTTAAGTGAGATTTATGAATATGAATTATTGGTGCCAACCGCCAACTATTGCGAATCTTGTCTCTATCCTAAGTCGCATCAGGTATACTATAGAGAGAAATTAATGGAGTAACTTCTACCCTTTTGATGCCACTGATTTTTATTTTTAATCTTGTTTAAAAAACGTATAATACATAAATGTGTCTTTTAATTCGATCTCAATTGGCATCTATGTCTTTCAACTTTGGGTGTGAACAAGTGGTCATTTAAACTTGTATAAAGTTGGATAAGTAGAAACACGCGTCCTACGTGGTGTCTCAAGCGAATTGCCACGTAGGACGATATGTAGGACGCATGCGTCTACTTATTCAACTTTATACAAATTTAAATATCTACTTGTGTACACCTAAAATTGAAAAATATAGATGTCAGTTGAGGTCAAGTTAAAATACACGTTTATTTATTATGTCTTTAAAGAGGAAAATATTTGTGTATTAGTTCAAATTTAGTCTCGTTAAAAGTTAGGATCAAATATACTCTTATCTTTAGTTGATTCAACTATGCCCTTATTTATTAGCGACGGAAGCTTTTCAACAATTTTTACAAGGGAAAAGGGTCACTTTGTTAACCCAAAAAAAAAAGGTCACTTTGTTCTTGAATTATGAGAAATCGTTCATATTTTCCATGAACATTGTCAAATTATGCATAATATTTTTTTCTTGACCATACATTATTCATCATTGCACTAAATTAATCATCAGCATAACAATTGATTCTCTCCCCATTCGAAGAACATCGTTAGTATTCCCACCACAACTTCATTTCAATGACTCTCACATTATGATCAAAACACAAAAACTATGTACCACATCCAAACAATTAACTCTCTCACACTCTCATTTTTAACGTCTTACCTTTGTCATAACATAACATAACATGCCCACAACTATTTTAACCCCACCTTGACCGCCACGGTATTATCGCATATGATTTAGAAGCTAAATATTGTGCACCTAAATTTATTTTAAAAGGCGTTAGATTTGGACATTTGGCATCGCTATTGATGATATGAAAAGGATTGTGATAGAGTTGTATTCGTCGATGGAGTTCCAACAAAAATAAAAATTTAACTCATTGATGGTGCAAGTGTACATTGTTTGAAATATTCCATTTACGCGAATATGGTTAATTTGAATTGCTTGGATAGAGACATTATCATTAGAAATTTTGAATATCGTCGAAGAAGAAGAAGACGAAGATGTTGTTGACGTTGGAACAGACCCCCTCTTCAAAATTCAAGGGTAAATATGAATCACTTCACATAGTTCAAGGACAATTTCTCTTTTCTTGTAAATAAGTAGGCGTTTGGCCATGAAAACCAAAAACATATTCACTTTATTTAGAATTTTTGAAGTTGGAGTTGGAGTTGTGTTTGACAATAGTATTTGGAGTTAATATTTAGAATTCAAATATATTTTTTTAAAAAAATTAAAATTATTTTTGAACATGCAGTATAATTTAAATGGGATTATTTTATGAAAATAAAAAAATTAAATTTTTTTTGAAAAAAAATAAATTACAATTTCTCTTTTCTTGTAAAAAAAAAAGCTCATGTGTTGGAAAAAATTTCCGCCCCCGTTAGTAGATAAGGACATTTTTGGACCAATTTTATAATGGCATGGTATATAATTAGTAAAAACTACATAATTAATCAAACATTCTTACCATAACTACATAATATCCCACTACTTTAAAATAATTACGTATATCTCACTAGATTGTATTTTTCATACCAAAATGTGTATCCCAACATACTCCTATTACTTCGCCCCAAATCACTCATTCCCTCAAATCTCTCCAGCTTCTCCCTCAAATCTCTCTCACTAATCAAAATTTTCACAGATTTACACACACTTGTAATTATGCCCCTGCATATGCACATCCGTACACACACACTTGCCTCATGTGTTCATGTGCTTATTGATATTTTCTGTGAATTCGTTTGGGCAGCAGTCAAATGATTCAACTGACTGTGGCGCCACCACCGTACACGATGGCAAGAATGGTGGCAGATTCACCCGGGCTTGATTCCACCATTGAAGAGACTTTTTAAGGGTTTTTTTTCAAGATTCTCGGATTTTCAGACACCCATTAACAACATACTTCCATGGATAGCATTCAATCAAACCTTTTTGGGCAAAATCCAAAAACTCCCTTTTCAGATTTACCCATTAATTTTGAATGGGAAGAAGAATCCTTGGATCAAGAAACTACAGTATCTACTAAGGAAAAGGACACAAAATCAGAATGCAGAAAGTAGTCCTAGGAACACATTGCTGTCTAGGAACAATGAAGTGCCTTCTCCGACCTTTGTTCCGGCTGTTAGAGACTTTGAAGAAGAAGACTTTGCTGAAAATAGATCCAAATTTAGAAACGATCAAGTCAAAATGAATGAATTGCACAAAAATTTGAAATCAAGAACAAGGGACTCAAACCCAGATGTTATTTTCCAGTGTTACCAACTTGTTACCATGTATCCAGTGTTATTTTCCATGTATCCAAGTATACATATATCTATCTGAGTTGTAAATGTGTAACTTTTGTAAATTTAAAGTTTCAAATCAAAACAAAGCAATACGTATCCAGGGATAACATTGTAAGCAAATCTTGTGTTACATGTATCCAAGATTAATTCATGTTAACATGTATCCCAATACTACTGCAACCTGCTATTTGAGATGTTGGTAACATGTATCCTTAACACTGTTACAATGTATCCAAGCTTACAAACTTGTATCCAATATTAACATGTATCCAAGTATACCTATATCTATTTGCTGTTTAGATGGATATCCTTAGATATTGGGAAGTATCCTTAACACTGTTATAATGTATCCAAGCTTATAATCTTGGATACAGTGTTAACAGTGTATCCAAGTATACCTATTGTTGTTTGCTGTTTAAATGTGTATCCTTAGATATTTGAGATCTATTATTACATGTATCCTGTATAATGGAGTTACTTGCTAGTTTGATGTGTATCCAAGTAATTTTAAATTGAAATTTGAATTCTCCAGTTGTTTGTGGAGATGAGGATACTGCAGATTTACTCCTCATTAATTGTAAATCTGTTATTTCCTTTTAAAGCGCCCTAATAGTAATAGAAATTAATGATTTACTACTCATTAATTGTAAATATTTTATTTCCTTATAAAGCGCCATAATAGAAACAGATTTACCATTAATGAAGAGGTTATATGCATCCAGGATACACGAAAATACAAAGGATACATGCCTTCCCTTTTTTAAACTACCGGGGAAAATGTAATATTTTAAAATAATGGGATAAAACGTAATTAGGAACCAAACTACTGTGTTTTATGTTGTTTACACATATAATTAGCCCTAACTATTAATTGAGGGTAAATTGACTTCTCTTCCTTAAAACAAATAATAAATTTCTTTGATTAAATTTTTTAAACACTATTTAGGTTCTCTTTGCCTCTCAATAAAAAAGATCAGAGGTCAAATTAAAACTTAGTATTAGAAGACAGAATACCTTCTCGGAATATTTGATCATTGGTAATCTTATATGATAAACGTGAAAGTTTCGATGTATGTTCTCTCTTTTTATTTTAGTGTATAGTATTTATTATTCTACCTTGATTCCCTCCTCTCAAAATGTTCTTAATAAGAATATAACATGAACAATTGTGCTCGTCACATATAAATCTTTTGACCTTACATTTTGAAACAAAATCCATTAGCTAGAAGTTCTATAACACACACACTTTGGACACAAATATATAAGAGAACATAAGATGTTGTTGGTGTGTCAACCATGATAATCTAACATTTAAACGTTCTGAGACAATAATACACTTCTTACTAATTAGATTATTGTCTCAAAACACTCCCTCAGGCCTCATGTGTGGTTTCAAACATTGGAATATTTTCTTTTTGTTTTGACGTGAGACAATAATAATACACTTCTAACGACTACTCTAACTTCTTGTTTGTTCCGATACCATGTTAAGACAATGGGTCTTGAATCAAATTGAACCTCAAAATCTAATTCATTAGATGAAGATTATCTAAGCCCATATAAGCAGATGACATACTGCTCATTCTCTTGACCAGTGTGGGACCTTATAAACACACACCATGTTCAAACCTGTACAATTAGAGTGTGAACAACATATTAACTATCTTATAAAGGGGATAAACAGGTATGAGGTCGATGTGTCTGCTTGTGCTGTCTGTTTGGATACTTCCTTTTATATTTCCTTCGTTATAATTTGTTTATTTTACTTCTTTTTCTAAATATTTTATATATTTGAAAATTACGTAAAAAGTAGTATAAATCACAATAATTAACAACTTAAAATATTTAAAAGACATAAAAAAATTGGTTGACTATTGAAATTTTACAAGTGCTACATAAATTGAGACATAAGAAAAAGTATTATAAATCACAATAATTAGCAACTTAAAATATTTAAAAGATATATAGAAAATTTAGTTGACTCTCAAAATTGTATCGATGCCACATAAATTGGGACAGAAATAATAGCATATATAATTTAAAAATTACGTACAAGATATTATAAATTACAATAATTAACAACTTAAAATATGTAAAAAAAAACATATAAAATATTTGATTGACTATTTAAATTTTATATGTGTCACATAAATTAAAATAAAAAAATAATATATATTAAACTCGTATTAACACGAACTCCTCTATATCTAATATAATATGAGAAGCCAACAAGAACAAATACGAGTCTGGTTTTGATGATGTAGTAGTCAAAATTTGCACAAGCTAGAAGCCTGCCCCGGACCTAATTCAATCCTAGCTATCTCACTCCGGACATCACATCGTACCTCTTCGCCTTGAAGGATATCAATAAGAATTCTCTACTCTCTCTCTCTATATATATATTATCGTTATCTATCATTTCACTATCGTTTGATAGAGTGTATTAAAAAAAAAATATATGTATTAGTTTTGTGTATTATAAATATTTTATTTGGTATATTTTTTTAGTTTATGTATAACTAACACTCTATTGTGTAATGAGGTGTGTATTACTAATACCTCAAAGTCCATGGTATTAGTAATGCAATAAATTCTAATACATGTTTTAGTATGATAATGACATAATTGCCCCTTAAAACTTTTTCTACATCCTTTCCTCCATATTTGTGGAGGGTATTTTTGTTTACAAATTTTTTTTTTTTTAAAAGTATGGAATGCATGTTATTTTTAATATATCAAATCTTAGCATAACCAATGGAAATATAACTAATATCAGCATTACTAATATAAGTACTTACTAATACACCATATTTTATACTATTTTTTTACACTCTACTAAATGATCCTTTAATTACTTTTGGTACCTACACTATATGCCTCGTTCTGTAATCAACCGTATAACACATTTTTCTAGAGATACCATGTTGAATGTATGAACCATCTCATCTAAATATTTATGTTATTGGAGAGAACACATTTTTAATTACTTAATTTTATTTTATCTAAAGTACAGATACAAAGCACCTTTATTAACTAATTTAAAGTTACAAAATTGTTTCAAAAGTTAACCCCCCAAAAAAATGTCTTAGATGGCGTTCTAGTACGTAAAACCAATATGGAAATGGGGGATATTATTTAAAATTGAAGAAGTATTATCCAAATTAAACTTGACTCGTCTTCAATCATCTCACATGTCACTTAGTAGAATTTCCTAGAAAGAAGCTTTCACTGTCAAGTGGCCTCTACGATATGGGCCGTAATACTCGTATAATGACTAACATCGATTGTGATGTCGTGATGAGATTGCTCCCTAAATATAAAAAAAAAATTGTTGGAAGCACTATCCTAGGGTGAATGGGGCCTTACATATAATGTACTTAGAAAAAACTATATGGCATAACAAACCTAAGCCTTTAATTATGAATTATGTACAACACTTTAAAATAATTATTATCCACAACAAAAATAGTAATATTTATAGTGGGCCCATGAGTTATACTCAAAATACATTTGGAGAATTATCAAACTCCTAATATTATTCCTAGTTTTTCTCCACTTCCTTTTGAATTCAACCTCTTTTCTTACTTTTTCAAAATCTCTCCATTATCCTCATTACCATTTTCCTCACCATTTCAACCTCCTCCTCTCTCAAAATCATATCTTCCATAAAATCGGGTAACCAATATTATCAGTAATTATTTTTGATTGATTTCATTATGTTTTTTCTTATCTTTCATTGTTGCATTCGATTTACAATTGTTAGTAAGGATGGAGAACCGCCCCTCTCAATCATTTTTACTCCCTCCACTATTTCGGCCAACTCTTGAAGAAGAAGTGATGTTTATTTTCGGCACATCTGAAGTAATGGTGGTGCGACAAATTTTTTTTTTGACAAATCTGAAGTGATTTTTTATTTTCGGCAGATTTTTTTTTTCTTTTTGAAATTCTATCTGGCAACTGCGGTGGTTTCAACAATGGCTGGGGTGAATTAAGTTTATATTTGTATTTTGATTGATAGGCAGTGATGTTTCATTTTTGTGGTGGTCCCGATCAGTTTTATGGTGGTTCCGACAGTTTCGTGGTGGTCCCGACAGTAATTGGGATGGCTTAAGTTTTATTTTTGTTTTAGTATTAGCATTAGTTTATGTTTGTATTTGCATTCGCACCATCATTTGTATTTTATAGTTAACTGCATCATTTGTATTTTTTTATTGTTTTATTTGTTTTGTATTTGTATTTGTAGTTGATTGTATCATTTGTATTTTTAAATAATTGAAAAGAAAATATTGATTATCTTTCTATGAATAGTTGTATTTATATTTATTGATACAAATTGTATTCATTGATACAAATTAAATCATACAAATGATATATTTGTATCAAACGATTCATGCTTATACAACTTGAACCATACAAATATAAATAATACTTATTTATACACAAATACAAATGATCAGTTAGATATATAAATACAAATAAAATATTTGTATCAAATGACACATTGCATATTTGTATATGATAGACTCAAGTAAATACAAATCATGCATATACTTATTTGTATACAAATACAAATGATAAATCGTATATATTCACGACTAAACTATTCAAATACAAATAATAAATTTATATAAAATATATCATTTGATACAAAAAAAATATAAAATATAATACAAAAAAAAAAACAAGAAAGAGAATGTTTGGAATCCATATTATGCAAGGAGACATTGCTTTTGCTAATTCGAATTGAAGGGTGATATAAAATCGGTCTATTTCCGGCATCATATCCACAGTTAGCCCATTCATCCTAGTTAGCAGTTCCAGCATAGAGAAGACTCCCCATTCTATGGGGAAGTAAAAATAGCCCAGACAGAGCATTTCCAAGGCTTTTTAAAACAAAAACACGAATTGTTATAGCTGGATGTGAAAGACATCTATTGTTCAAAACGAATTCTTTTTACGACTATTTATTTGCGAGCTAATAGTGTCCTCCTCAAATAAAACATAAAAGATATTTTTATTTTACTGAAATTTAACTTCAAAAAAAAGATCTTCCAATTAAAAATATTTTGCTTATTATCAAAAATCATAATTTTGATAAAGAAGTATGAAATTTGAAATAATATTTTTCTCTTGTTTGAATTTTTTTCTTTCAAATGGAACCTTCAATAAAGATTTTTTTTTTCCTTTTCTAAATGAATCTTCATTAAAGATTTAGTCTTCATTAATTTTTCAGATCACGTACATGATATTCGGAGAGATTAGTACTCATTAAATATTTTTTCTTTTTTAACTGAAACTATTACCCTAAATCTACTCTCACATATTCAATTTGTATTTCTCTTTTTAGACTTTGCAATCCTGCAAATGTATTTGTAATACATAATATACTTGAATACAAATATATTTTTGACTGCTCTTGTATATATATCAAAACACATTTGAAAACTCAAAATGTATTTGTATATGTTTGGCTGGTCTGGTACACGTAATTAACATACAAACATATCAAATGTATTTTTATTCGAATATAATTATAAATATATTTTTGTTGGCTGTTCTGACATATACGTATTAGTTGTATGCAAAGCGAATACAAATACAAATGATTTGTATGTGTTTGGCTAGTCTGATATGTGTACTTAACATACAAACATATCAAATGTATTTATATTTGAATACAAATAAAAATATATTTTTTTGGCTGCTCTAGCATGTGTATTAGTTGTATGCAAAGCGAATACAAATATAAATAATTTATGTGTGTTTGATTAGTCTGGTATATGTATTCACACAAATAAAAACACAAATTAACTGTCTTATACACCTTTATGTAATAAACTTGAATTTTTGATCCATTGTATATCATTTTTTTCTATAGGTTATAATCATTAAAGATCCTTTCCTTTTTAAAGATTCTTGATATAAGGAAGAAACTATAATCATCAAAGATTCCTTATATATGGAAGGAATTAGAATCATTAAAGATCCTTGATATAAGAAAGAAATTATAATAATTAAAGATCCTTTTCTTTTTAAACGGTAACAGTAGCTAAAATTATTCGTTCACATTAATTTGTATTTGTATTTGACTAATAAAACACGGACGTTAAAATACAAATAAAATGATAATATTTTAGTTTATTAATTGCTATCACCCGTAATTAGTTAATGTTTGCTATCTCCTTCTTAATCATGGGTTCAAGTTTGCTATTTGAGAAATTTTCTCTAGTACTTATACGTGATTAGCCGGGGCTTCAATACGGATATTAGACACCGAGCAGGAAACCAAAAAAAAAGAAGAAGAAGTAATACTCATATAATGTAAATACGTACAGATATCCTACATTTCTTCTTCTTTTCAATTTTTTTTTTATTTCTTTTATTGTTATGGGAAATGAATTAAGTCAGTAACTATATACGTATATATTCAGCGTAAAACCTGGAGTTATGTGCAGATGTCAACATCTTCTGCATTATGCAATAGAAATAAAGATTATTTATACTTATCTATCGTCCTAATTTTCTTATAATATAATGAATTTATTATAATTGATTTTTACTTTTTTTTTTTCAAAAGGAACATATAAATTTTCTACTTTTGGCTAACCACTCTTGATTGAAAAAGTTTTGAATTTTTATAAAGTAAAGATCTTCTCTTCTCACGCACCAATATATATAATAGCATCCACAATGAATAGTTATTAAAAAAGTTTTATTTATGAAAAAAATATTTATATTCTTTTTTTTTTTGTTTTCTCATATGTAATTCTGTTAACTAAATCATATTAAAGTATTATGCCTTTTTTTTAAACATACTTATCCTTGTTATTTGATTTGCCGTTCAAGATTTATTTTGTTAACTTTGGCATAATATACTATTTTGTCTGATATCACTTGTTAGAAAAGAAGAAATTAGATGTCAAAAAACTAACAAAATAAACCTTGAATAACGAAAAAATTAAACTACAGAGAAGTATATTAGAAGAGGCATATATAATACTTTTTTTCAAAAATCAAAAAGAATATTTTGGTAGTTTTGCAGTTAAATATGCAAAATTTGTTCAACTAGAAAAGGGCACCTTGGCTCGTTTACTCATATAATGTCAAGTTCAACAAGTGTTGAGATTGAAATATTTTAATTATAGTTAGGTTTGATCCAAAAAAAAGTCCAATATAATTTGGATTCATATAACTGAAATTGATATAGGATTGTGCAAACTATCTCTCATTTATTTTTATCACAATAAAATATATACGGTGAATATGATTTCTCCTTTCTTAATTAAAATATTAAATTTCATCTTGAATACGGAGAAACTACTGCTAAAGGTACTTACATAACACAAATTTAAATTAATTGATTTAGTAATTTTTGAATATTAGATGATTATATTAAAACAAGCACTAATTCATTTTTAAAATTAATATTTAATTTACAACATTCGCGATGACCATTTGTAGATTGAAATTTCTCACAAATCTAGTAGTAATATATAGCCGAGTGTTTTGTACATTATTGAAAGTGGTTTTAAGAAATTGTTTAAGGAAAATGTTTTTCATGAAAAATAAATGATTTTCTTATTTGTTTTCTGATTTTGGTTAGTAAAAAAAATATTATTTCAAAAATATTCAGGTATAATTAAGACAAATACTAGATGTGAAAAAATATTTTACACCCTGTGTTGCCCTCTTTTTTGGAGAAAGTACTCGTCGTATTTGGTTTAGTTTGATTTAAAATTCCTTTATTACTATGAATATTTCCATTGAATTGAGAATATGGCATTATCATATGCTTTGGAAGAAGCTTGTATAGTTTGGAAAGGCTGTCCAAACTTGACCACTTTCCTATTGCACAAGACCACAGCTTTGCTAATATTTCCTTGAAGTTTCATGTAATAAAAGGCCATAATACTGTTATCGTAACTTTCTTCTCTTTCAATTTTAGTGTTTTAGTTTTTCTTCTTCTTCTTGTTGTTATTATTATTAATTAGGGAAATTAATTAATGACTTGTTTTATATAAGAGTACTTGCACAAATTTTTGCATCGGAAGTTTTTATTACAAAACTTAGAATCAATTATTATATTTTTAAAAAAGGGTCAAAACTACTCTTGAACTATTCGAAATAGAGCAAATATATCCTTCGTTTCATTTTGGGCTCAAATTTACCCTTGCCGTTAACATAGGAGACCATATACACCCTCCAACTTAACAACTCCTTTAACCTGATGACATGACACCCGCATGATAGTCTAACTAGAACAGGGTCACTCCACCTTGGATTCCAACTGTTCCACCTAAGCACACCCAAATTCATTATCCATGGAAACCCAAATTCATTTTGTTGCAGTGGCCCTTTCCTAGTTGGCCCTGACTGAAATTCAAACAAGTTGTACAAAACAGAATGAATTTTGGTGTGTTTAGGTGGATTCTAGTTGACATTTAAGGTGGAGTGACCTTGTCCGAGTTAGACTATCACGTGGAGTGTCATGTCATCAGGTTAAATGGATTGTTAAATTGAAGGTTATTTGTGGTCTCTTATGTTAACGACAAAAGTAAGTTTGAGCCTAAAATGAAACATAGAGTATATTTGCTTTATTTCGGATAGTTTAAAGGTAATTTTGACCCTTTTTCATTATTTTTTTCACAAAAGGGAAATTATAGAATAAAACAACAATTTATCATTTGAATTCAATTTTGTTACCAAAAAAAAAAAGGAAAAAATCAACACAAGAAAGGTCAATGTAATATTTTAAACTACGAGAAAGGTCGTCAGTATTAATTAAAAAAAAAAACAGAAAGGAGCTAGGTCTCTGAATTATCCTTTTTAGAAAGAAAAAAAAAGGCTTTCGTGATTCTAAACTCATTGGACTTTTTAGGATGAGTTTCTTCAGTAAATACATAATTATATGCTCACATAATTAATTAATTAATTAATTATTGCAATCAAACAAATAATCCATCACATATAACATGGACCCGGTCGAAGAGTCAGCCGTATTAAATTAGATATCACGTCTATACACCGAGGGATCATTTGGTATGTAGATTAAATTATTCTGGGACTATAATTTTAAAATTATAATTTTCAGACTAATTTATTCTACCTGAAAAACAGAATAAAATAAGTTCAAGTTGGATGGGATAAGGTGGTAATTTTTGGGCAAAAACATTTTTTTTAGCTTTTAGAAAAATAATTTTTACTACTGTTAACAAATATTTATTTTCTCCCAAAAATTTGACTTTTCAAAATAAGCATTTTATCAATATAAGCATTTTTTTTAGAAAAAAAATAAGCACTCTTGATCTCTCAAAAAAACTTAGTCAATATATCAAGTTAGGTAAAGAATATTACAATTACTACTATAAAATATTATAAAAAACGAATTATTAGTTGGTACGCCATCAATATTAACTAATATTGTACTAATAAAAGTAGTAAGCAGTCCATTCCATCTTATATGATTGTGAAGGTTGTATTGTATAGATTAAATTTGTTGTGGAGCAAATATAATAAGTTTTGAAACTTTCCAAAATGAAAAGAGCTGTGTTTTAAATTCTATATGCATATATGTTACTTATTTAGCTAGCTTTTGAACATGCGATTTCATCTCAAAATTTTAAATCATAAATTCAAATTAGTGTTAGAACATGTGATTTATAATCATGAGATGAAATCATAAATTCTCTCTCAAAAAAAAAACATGACTTGCGAATTTTTTAAATGTAAAACTTGATTTATAAATTTATTTGTAAAACTTACTAATGATAGTATAACTATGTAACTAAACAAAAATTTAAGTAAATTGCCAAAAAAAAGTAAAATAACAAAACTGCTCCAAGTTTAAATATTTACTTTCAGTTTAGTTCTCTAGTTTATATATGAAATTTGTCATATTTGTAAAGCATCATCTATCATATATATTTTAGATGGCATGATATTTATTTCCGTAGAAAAATTCTCATATTTTTCTGTAAAAGTTGAATCGTACGTGTAATATAGTATAGTAAGTTACTAAGTTGTACATCAATGCCTCGTGGTTAGTGAGGTCATGAGCAGTATGTAATCATATCAGTATCATGTGATCACGAAAATATAGAAGAAAATTTTAGCAACTCAATTCATTCGCTATCTGAATTTTCACTTTGTTAGCAAAGATTCGATTTCACACTTATAATCCTTTCTCCTTACCCCTTCCCCTGCCCTTAATTTTTCTAACAAAAAAAAAAAGATCACGAGAATATATGCTTTGTGAAGTCTGTTTTAGTGTTATTTTATATCATGAGTTAGATATTTTAATAAAAGTACGACTCTTAGATGTCGGTTTTAAAAAATATCAAATATTTACCAAACAGTGCTGATACCATCAAGAAAATGAGATTATTTGAACAGTTAAAATAAAATTTTAATTTTGATTATACATAATAAAATAATTAAAACATTAATATGATATAATTTGTAAAAAATAATCAATCGAATCGTATCATTAACCGCCTTACCAACCATGATTTTGTTACCAACGTCATTCCCTAGTCTCATTCCTATAAAAAAAATTAATGGAAGTTGGTAGGATTCAGTGAATCCGATTCACCATCAAATTTTGATCAGATAGAGTACTCCAGAATTAAGCCTAGAATAAAATTTATCTTGTGTTTGGTAGACAGTATAAATTAATCCATAATTAATTTATATTATTTATCAAACGCAAGATAAACTTTATTTCAGATTTAATCTTGGGATATTCCATCTTATTGTTGGGATCGAAATCGAGAGGGCGTCATGCGGGAGCTATTAATTGCAAACCATCAAGGCGATAAATCAGATGACAAAGAAAAACATATTAAAAACACAATATTATTATATGATTTGGCCAATTAGCCTACATATTAAAAACTAAAACTAAAAAAACATGAAGACTTATTCGGAGAATAATCTCTCCCTAAACGAAATTTTCTAAATGGCTACATTGTGGATGCTATTGTGTTGTGATATGAAAAGAGGGATCTTCAATTTATAGAAGTCCAATCTTTTCCTTCAAATTCAAATTAGTGTTAGGACATGTGATTTATAATCATGAGATGAAATATCTGCATTATTAGAGTGTATATAATTATATTAAATTATAACAACTAAATCTGCCTTATTTCTAAATTACCATTCTTGTTTCCGATGAATTAATTAATCATCTTCAAACTGACTTAATAATATAGATTTTTTTGGTTGTTATCACAAATTTTTTATAGAAAACATATAATATAACATAATATTGAAATTGATTTCAAATAAAATTTAAACATTATAATAAAATATTACTATTATAAAAGATTGTTACATAAAAGTCTGAGTATATTATAAACAATACGACATCGTAAAAGTGGGACTATAAGTGGAAGTATAACTTAATTTATAGATCAAGGCTCACATGTCTTTCAAATTAAAAAAAATAAAGGGACGATAAATTATCCGTTAAAAAAAATAACGTTTCAATATTCTTACAGTTAATTAAAAATATGCAACTTTATTCATTTTAAACAATAAGGTGCTTTAGCTCATTTATCCCAATAACTATAAATCTTAAGTTCAATTCAGTTATGATATTAAAAGATTATAATGTCTCCCAAAAAGTAACGAGGGCGTGCAAAAATTTTCTCGAGCTGGATGAAGATTGCCCCTATAACACACTCATTTTAATCCAAAGCTAGTGTTCAATTTATCAATTCACAGTGAATATTTTGTTCGATTAATATTCTGACAAAATTATAATAAAAAAATGACCGAGTACTTTACATACGAAGTACTTTTAAGAACTTAATTTTCAAATGAATTCAAATTATATATATTGATTGTGTATTTCTTTTTTTACTCAAAGAGTGTTGTTTAACCTATTATAATGTGTCAATTGTTATTCTTATTACGTTATCACTTAATACTTATCATAGAAATTTCTCTGTAATTATTAATAATTTGATTGTGTAAGTATGTTTATACTTTTGTTGTTTTCAATCCCCCTTCCCCTCCCCCCTCAAAAAAAAAACACACACCTCTACATAGTGCAATATTCTCTTTAAAAAAGGGAAAGCAAACAAGCAATTTTAATCATGTAAGTTTATATAGTCAGATCCTTTTATAACAATATTTCGTTATAACAGTAATTTTAAAAAATAATTTTTCATTTTAATGTTGTATTATATATTCTTTATTTCATTATAGTTGTATCCCTTTTTTTTACCCATCCCTAAACGCTCTCATTCTTTCTGCTCTCCTAACGATTCGAACCCATAATATTAAAATTGGAGGTAAAAAATGTTTTCGATCCGAGCAACTCCCTCGAGTCAACTGTATTCCTAATATTTAGAAGAAGTTGAAGTGGTCTCCAGTCCACTAGCAAGAATGTCTGGATTTTGGACCCATATGTATGGGGCTTTCACAGTTGCAGCAGAAGCCAAACTTGACTAGCCACTATACCAATTTCCTAGAACCTGTCACTGCCAAGTAGACTGTAGGCCATATATGTAAAACAAATTGGGGAAATTATCTACATAAACACTTGATGATATGCACAAAAGAAAATTCAAAATTTAAAATTGAGTGAAACATGTCTGAGGTTTTATAGCGTATTTGAGGTTAATGCGTATAATTAAAAAAACTGATACTATTTTAAGTGATTAATTTATCTAAATAATGCACATTTGAGAATACCTAATATCATGAAATTGTAAAAATGACTATTTGCTTTGATTTTCAAGTTTTTCAAAATCGAAACTAGCTAGACTGGAAAAATTAAAATATCAAAATTACACCTAAAAACAATATTTAAATCTAAAAAATAATATATATAAAAATATTTTACAGTCCTATTTTAATGACTTTTAATTAACAAGGAAATTATATACAACTTACGCTCATACATTGCAATCGGGTAGGCCTATATATAACTTTGCAAGGTTGTAGCTCAAAAATAATAGGCCAAGATTTAATATCCAATTTCAAATAGGTTCTCGAAATCGCTATTAAAAAAACTTGAGCTTCAAGTCCAATATCCGAATTAATAATTGTGACTCAAGCATTAGTTTAACAAACCAAAATTATTTGGGTGGTGAAAATTAGATTTTTAAGTTAGAGCCTATTTGGATAAGCTTATTTTAAGTTGGAAATTTCAGCTTTTAGCTTTTAGCTTTTTTTTGCTATTTTTAGGTGTCCAGAAGCACTTTTTTGCCTTACCCAAACACTATAAACAGTTTAAAAGCTATTTTAACTTAAAAAATACTTAAAATAAGTCAATCCAAATGGGCTCTTAATCCAGTATCAACTCTTTTAATTAAGGCACTTTTAAACATTTTTTTTTTGTTAATTTAGCTATGCTAGTACTCCATTGTGCTTTCTTAATGAGTTTAAGTTATGTACACTATCAATATATATAATATTTACATCATCAAGTTATCTTTACTTGTTTTAAAGGTAACATATCTTATTTCAAATTTAACACTTTAAGAAAGTTTCCCTATAAATATTCTTTGAAATTTGAATAACCTCATCATATGTGAAAAATAGTTCACATAAATCTTAAACTCCAGTCTTATCTTACATCACTCATGACATCCACACAAGCTAAGCGCTTACTTAAAGCATGGAGAAGTACTTGTCATAGTTTTCATATATTATATTGAGATAGAGGAAGTATTTTAATTTATTTTCGATATAAATATTCAACAATGGTGGCTTCAAACAAGCCATAATCAAGTCTTTACTCTAACGTACAAGTTAAATCTATTATTTATCCTAATAAAAAAGTATAGAAAAAGGAGATGTTGGGGAACAAGAGTAAAATCACAATAATAATGTTAGCAGAATAATGATACTGAAATTAGATAAATATTACTACCATAATAATATAAGTAATATATAATAATATATATATATAAATATATATAATACTTGAGTCGTGTTGGGCACTGTCCTAAGAAACTATTTCAGCGATGTGAAATGTTTCCCAGGATTAAACAAGCCTTCCCTAAATAATAAAGGATATAGGAATCAACAAAATTAACATCAGCAAGTTAAACTCGGGATTAGTAAACCAAAGCAAAGCCAAAACAATAAGATAATAAAATGATTGTATAAGAGGAAGCAAAGGAGGAAGAATAAGAACGTGAGAAAGAGATGAGCAAGAAGAGAATGTTTGGTGTGTATTTTCAAAGGAAAAGAGTCTGTTTTTTTTTCCATGTGTTTTCATCCAAAGTGAAGGCTATTTATAGGAAAGGAGAAAAGCTTAAAACATGACAAGTGTTCATAATTAACCATGCAATTGCCAGCACAATTTCTTCTTGCCATTTCTCCAAGAAACAAAGCTTCTCAAATACACCTTATAAAATTGGCTTCTAGAAAACAATTTCACATTGTGGATTTTTAAATACACCTTTTAATTGGCTTTATTTAAAACACTATAAATAAATTCTTTTTGAAATAAAATCAATTTTGCCTACAGGAGAATATTCAGAATATAAGTGTGTATATATGTATATATAATGCTACTTTAGTTTCAGTCAAGTTTGGAAGCACTTCTCCAAGATGAGGGCAATACAATGTATATATAGTTTATAAGATACTCTTTTCCCCTTCTTTTATGAGGTGTTTTTGGAGATGTGAGCATAGAAAAAAAATAAATATATATATATATAGTATTTAAAATATGATTTCTTGAAACCACACTTTGACTTTCAAATTTAGTTAGTATATAGGGATATTTTCAATCCATTTGAACTTTCATTGGTCAAAACAAAGACTTGAAATATTTCAGTGGCAAAGCTAATTAATTGAACCTGCAGTTATGGAAGTAATAAATGAGGGCTTCTTAAATAATTGTGCAGGTGACAAAAATTATTTCGATAAAATGGTAACATATATATATATATATATATATTGTATAAATAGTATATAATTGTACATATATGATGTATACCTATATATTATAGATGTACATACATTCATATGCGTTGATTATACAATATTTACATACACACATATAACTATGTGTCAGAGATGTATATACATCCATATATATTGTTTATATAATATTTACATATACATATTTTTTTAAATCCTGATCAACTCAAATATCTTTTAAATGGTCTCAAACTTTAGATATGAGCTCTTCTCGATGTTTTGAGTCTTTTGATATATTATTCACTCGAAATGATTCACGTTTGTGGCGCATCAAATTTTAAAAACTAACTTGAAGAAGCTTCAATGGCTAATGGAGTCTTTCAATCTCGACCAACTAAAAATCTCCTCTAAACAGTCCCAAATTTTAGGTATGAGCTCCTCTCGATATTTCGAGTCTTTGATATACTATTCTCTTGAAATGATTCACATTTTTGGCTCGTCGAATTTTAAAATTAAACTTTGAAAAAGCTTTAATTACATTATTAATCAATTTAAATATTTTATTAAATTACTTTACGTGAAGAAAGAAAAGAAACTGCTAAATTAATTTGAATATTTTAATTGTTAATTGTGTGAGGGGAAGAAAGAGGAAAAAACAAAACAAAAGAAAAGGAAATAAAATAAACACAGAAAGACAAAATAATTCTCCAATAACATGGAAAACTCACATGTTCCTTGGGAAAGCAGCGAAGAAGAAGCAAAAGTGCACTTCGCTGGTAACCATTTCGACCGAATGATCATTTTGTGTTATTAATAATAATTAGATTATTTTAGGTAAAAAAATTTAACTCAATAAATATTTTGTCTAATTTTTCAATAAAGGACCTAAGGTGCCCATTTCTATCTGAACAAAGTTTGGATGTTTTAACTACTCCGTCCAGTCTTAAATTATTTATCATTTTTTTATTTTACACACCTTTTTAAAAAAATACTTCATTCATTTTAAAATAAGTGATGTTTTTAGCTTGGACACATCTCTTAAGACAATTATTCATTCCTAGAAAGTAAGAGATTTTTTACTAACTTACTCTTAATAAATACTCCCTCGGTTCATAAATAAATGGTGTTTTAGTTTGAGTACACCCCTTAAGAAATTACTCATTCTTAGAAAACAAATAGTACTTTTATTAATTTGCCTTTAATAAATATTTTGAAAAGAATCTGACTCTTTAGTAGTTTCTTAGTTTTGTAAAACTTTCTTTATTTTAAAAAGGATAAAGTTAAAAGAACATCATTAATGACTTCTTGAAAAGGCTAAATAATATTTATTTAGGAACAAAATGAAAAGCCTAAACAATAATTTATTTAGGAACGGAGGGAGTATCTTTAAAACGATGTAGCTCTCTCGTAGTTTCTGGATTATGTAAGTTTTTATATGTAAATAAGGGTCAACTGGGAAGAACATCATTGATACCTTCTTAATTATGTGAAAGACCGCTTATTTTGAAACAGATGGAGTATTAATTAAGAGGAATTTTAAATAATGTTACCCTTATTTATGTCTTATAATATTAATCTCTTTATTGAATATTTACTCTATTTATGTATCATCTCTCCCACGAGAGGATCTAGATGGAAGGAAGGGGCTTCACCTGAATCACTTTTATCAAAAAATTACATTATATATACGTAAGGTCGAATTCAAATATTATGAGTATATACGTGATAATGAACTCGTCAAATTCAAATTTTATGAATATATATGTGATAATGAACTTTCTTGACACAGATAAGAAGCTTAACTCAATGATTAAAAGGATTCGAACTCTGCCTCAGTGTCCTTGATTTGATTCTCACCCATTCCAGTGTTATTCCCCCATTTTTTGCAATGTACAACTTTATTTTTCTCTTCTATGCTATTTTTCCTTCTCATTTTGTTTTTGTTCAAATTTGTTAGGCATTTTTTTTTCTTTTATTCTTCTTATCTCTATTACTTATTTTATTTCTACATAACTCTCTTTTCATATACTAACTCGAGAAACTATTTAAGAAAATGATGAATTGTTATTAAATTTGAAATATATTGAAATAGAAAATTAAAAATAAGGTAAATTAAATTTAATCGGATGAAAAAATTTAAAAGTCGTGATTATTCTTGTAACAATATTTATTTAATTAAATTTTTCTTCTTTAATTTCATAATTTTTTTTCTATTTTTTTCAATTCTATTCTCGAGAGAGGCAAACTGAACTAAACTAAACTTGTTTGATTTATTTATTATTTGTCTTTTTTTTTTCAAATGACTAACTTAGTAAATTAAACTAATAAATCAGAGATTGCCATTTATTTAACTTTTTGATATGCATTATAATATTAGTAACTCAATCATTACATTTTTTAAAAAATCTTGATGAATTTGAAAGTAATATATAATTGAATGATTACTAATTCAAAGTTAAAATAAATTCAAAATAAAGTAGAACTTGCAAAATAAAAGCACAATTTTTTTAAAGAAGGCTCATGAAGTAGGGTAAAAGTAGAAAAATATTAAACGGGACATGACAAGGCAAGTTAAATTTAGCGGGTTAATGTTAATTTTTCCCTTCTCGCCGTGCTTCAATTTTCATCCTATAATTTTTGTGTGTTTGTTTCTTCATACTTTGAACTCACTTAGTAAAAAATTTGTCTCCACCAATAATCTTTCCATAATTGAGGTGTTTATAATTTTTTTTTAAATTACTACTAAGGATAAAATGAAAAAGATAAATTAATTGTCTTAAACTTTTAAAATGACAAATAATTTAAAAAAAATATTTTTAAAAATTACAATATATAATTGAGACAAATCGAGAGAATATAAGACTACTAAGATTTTTTATTTAATACTCCATAAGCGAATACTTTCTTCCTTTCTCATCGTCTTCATTATTTTTTTGAGCTTCTGAAAAATTTAACCATGATGTAGAGAAGAATCATTATCAACACTAAGAAGACAAATTTGCACAATTTCTAAGTTATAAAGATTGTAATTCTTGTTTTAAACTAATTAGCTAACATATATTAAAGAGCAGTAAGATTATCAACTAAAGAGGATAAAATTAGAGACATGATCAAGAAGGACTAGAGTTATGATTCACCCAATTGAGGGAATCCTTTTAACTACGTTATCTATACTCTCACTGATTTATTATTCATTAATCGTGACTTACCATAATTCTCTAACGAGCAACCAAAATAATTTAGTAGATGTATTCTCTCAAACTATCCACCTAGTAATTTCTCGCAGCTGATTACTATGATTACGTCAAAAGTTTATTATCTCTAATTTCACTTTTACACCCATTGTATTAAACTCTAGTATACCTAGATAGTAACGTTATTCAATAACACTTATATACGTATTCTCTCAAGAGCAACACATAATAAATAAGTACAATGAATTAATGACCATTCAATCAATCAAAGTAAGCATGCAGTTGGACATGTAGAAAAATTCAAAGGACTACATTATATTAAAATGTAACAACAATTCTTCCTACAAAAGGTTCCATCAAAACCTTAAATAATAAATCTAGTTACTCATAATGTAAATATATAATACTAAAATTCATAACCAACAATTAAAAATAGAAAGAAGAAACGAAAAATTTGTTGCCGAATTTTTTGCTTTTCCTCCTAGCGTATCCTTGCCTGTCTACCTCCTTAGGTTGAAAATCCCCTCAAAAAGATATTTTATTTTGTGATTTATATAATTTAGACCGAGTAAGAGATCGTCTAAATCAATCAAATTCAGATATGAAAAGCTAAAAAATGCATGCATATGAGCTCGCGACGTGAGGAAGTTGATGAGCACCTCCTCACTAGCTAGGGGAGGAGCTACCTTTGCCCGAGGGGTGTCACTTCGCCGAAAAATTATATTATATATGTGGGTCAATTTTTGATTTTATAGGGATGTATAGTAGTGTTGACACTATTTGAAACAAGTTGAGGCATCAGTTCAGTGGTTGAGCGGCAGCTAACCTTCGTTAAGGTTATGTGTTCGATCCTGGATTTCGGAGAAGGGTCAAATATACCCCTGTACTATTAGAAATAGTTTAAATATACCCTTCGTTATATTTTGGGTTCAAATATACCCTTTTCGTTGTACTTTAGGTCCAAATATACCCTTGTACTATTAGAAATAGTTCAAATATATCATTCGCTATACTTTCAGTTCAAATATACCCCTCTCATTATATTTTCGATTCAAATATACCCCCCATTATACTTTTATGCTGATTGAACCTTTAACCCCCCTCCCCCCTTCCTTTTTTTTATAAAAGCAATTTATCATTGTTTTTTTACAAACGGACATGTGATGAGCTTCAAAATAAAAATTACTCATCACCAAATATAAATATCTGCGCGATTCACTTTACAAACTCACCTATTTAATCCATCTCTGGTCCACTCCCTCGATTCATACAAAAATAATACACATGTTCACAATTTATACCCCTGTCATCTAAATCTTTTCTTGGCCTCACGGTCAATAAACTTCTTTACAGGAAATTGTTAAAATTTTCATATATAAGAAAAAATATTTTCTTTCGGCCATCGTCTTTTGGTTTAATATCATATGTTAAAACTTATACTTACAATAATCAGCTAAGCAAGATATATAAATGCAGAAAAAAATTCCTATATGTGATAAATGAATCATTAATGTCAACAGAAAAGTATTCAGCAATAGGTGGGGTAAAAACTTTAAAGAGGTTGAATTCATAAGAAGCGTATCATTAAAAAAAAAATAGAAGACTACAAGAAAAGAAAAAAACTTAAAGTAGATGGAATTGAGATGGTTTAAATGGGTGAGTATAAAAAATAAGGGTAAATCAGCATAATAGTTTAATAGGAGGGGTATATTTGGATTGAAAGTATAACGAAGGGTATATTTAAACTATTTCTAATAGTACGGGGGTATATTTTGACCGAAAGTATAGGATTATTTTATTTACTGCCAGTCATTTTGTTCAGTTTTAAACAATGGCAATGGTAAGTGCTGGGATGTCATTATTGTATCCTGTAGGTTAGCATTATGTTGTTGAATCATGTGTTATTATATAAGAAAATTAGACGTTTGAATTCAAGACTAGGAAGAAATAGCAAGTTTTAAGCTTATTGATTATTCAAGAGAGAAATAACAAATTTTTTGTGTAGATTTACTTGTTTATATTTCGACACTCCTTAATAAGAATGCTGGCTCTGCCACTGTTCGTCACCAATGTGCAACAACTGCTCATGATGGAGGATGCCTTTAGCGATACTTCACTGTTTTGCTCACTACCAACATCGTTAGTAGGCTTTCGTCCTCTTCAACTTTTCTTGCTTAAATCTTGTGTGTCAATTCATGCTTTTTTAGCTCGTTTACATCTAACACACTTTATACACAGATAAAACACGTAACAAGCTCTAATCAACCCAATAATACACAAATCACACAACTATAGATAAGATATTAGGCAATAATGTGCTAGAAATATAAAATTTTGAATCGAGTATCACTCGGCATTAAGTTTAAGAAAGTAAAAAAGACTTTTGAATTTTAGTGTTAAATTAAAGATATGTAAAATGCATCAACATATCCTTTAATCTTGTGTCTTAAACATGCTATGTGAAATATTGAAATTAAAAAGTTGTCAAACTAGGAAAGAGACAAATTTTTTAAAAATAAACAAAAAAAAAAAGATAAAAAAATTAAAAATAATAAAGAGAGTAAATGAGTGTCAAATCCGACCATAATATAGTGTGAGGTGTATAAAATAATTAATTACCATATTTCTAACATTTTGAGGAGATGTCTCACTTAGGCCCTGTTTGGATATGATTCAAATTATGATTTGAAATCAGATTAATTTGAAATTGAAGTTTTGATTGAATATGCAGTTTGAATTTCGTAAGTTATATTTTTTTCTTTATAAACATGAAAACTCACAAGTTGTGAAAACTATCAATATTTCCATAATTCTTATACAATCTTAGCAAATGAGCAAATTATAGTTCATAAACAAGATATCGAAATATCCTTAGGCATCACATTTAAATCATACATCTCCATCTTTAATTAAAAAAAATCATATATCTCCATGTTTCTTTTATAAATAAATACTTGCTATTACAAGCTTTTAAATACACATAATTTTATAAAGATTCGATCCACTAGTCAATAAAAATAGTAATTAGTTATTCTTTAATATTATCTTTTCATATGATCATATGAGCAATAGTTCTTCATGCTGAACATAAGTTTATTTTTACAAAATATAAAATGATAAACTTTTTTATAAAATATAAAGTTGAAATCGAATTTGATATTTAAAATGATATCTCAAATCTCATATCCAAAGAGTGATGATCCCAAATAGCACGTTTGAAACGCCTACTTAGAGACTATTTAATATAGTCACCACATTAGGAAATGAGAAAGAGGACATAAGGCAGGCCTATACAAGTAGTCTTATAGGTTGCCATAAAATTAAAAGTCGGTTGGTTAATGATTTGGCTAAATATGTTGTTGTCACCATTTGATTGGTCATCATAATATTGCATTTTAGCTAGCCTCCATTTTTTTGTGCATATAAATAGAGCACATCATCTCAGTGATTATTTGTCTCAAACCAAACAGCTTGCTTCAAGAGAATTAAAAATCCACAGGTTTTAATTTCTTTTCTTCATCTCTCATTCAACTAAATTTTGGTTTATCTAACACTTTGCATATTCTTACTCAGAATTACTATATCTTTTAGAAAGTCAGCTGAACTCCTCCATCAAACTCCTGATCAATCAATATCAGCAAGATGTCGATCGTGACCACTTAGTGTTTGGCTTACAACTTTGATTTGAATGTAAACTAAAATAAGTAGCGAGCATTTGTGTTATATATAATGGTGGCATGGAAATAAACCCCTAGTTAGCTACAAGAAAAATGAAGACACAAATAAATATTAACTTAATTACCTCCTCAAACAGACTCTAGCTACCAGCTTAAGCATAATTAAATTATATACACTAGCTACTTCTAGACTGTTATTGGGAGGATTCATCTTGTTTTTATATTCCGCGTACGTATATTAACCTAAGCTCATTGAAGAAAATCAAAGACTATATATGATTTTTTTATTGGGTTGACTAGGGAACCTGCAGCGGCTATCTTTTGGGTGCGTAAAACAGGGTAAATTTCGCTTTTGTGCAATAGCCTACAAATTATACAGGAGAGGTAAATCGTACTAGGCAAGCCCCGTGTGACGAGCTCGACTCAGAAGGCCAATCCCTTGTTGTCGATAACTAGAACGATCGAGCTTCAAATCATTGATAGTTTAAAAAATATAATTAGGGTGACATTAATTACTATTGATGTAGTTTCCATCTTAATTATACTATTTCAGGAAATGGCAAGGAAGGATTCAATCGACATGGAAATTGGAAATGACGGCGTGGCCCTTATCACTATGCATAATCCCCCTGTTAATGCTTTAACTCTCTCAGTTCTTTTTTGCCCTTCCTTCCCGGGACTTCCTCCTGACTATTTTACTTGTCTCTTATTAAAAATAGATAATCTAAAATAATTATCCCTTTAAAAAATTAAGGTATAATTAGTTGTTTGTTTTTATCTTTATCTTTAGTTATAAATATGGAGAGATATTAATGTAGTGCAAATAAGAAAAGTATTAAATATTGAGGAATAATAAATAAAAATAGTTTAATTAAATCACATTTTGATTAATGTTTTTCTTAAAGGACGTATAAACAAAAAGTGCGATCTGGAGGAAGTAATATATTACTCTCACCGGATCTACCACTTTAATTTCTTGTCCTTGCTGAAAATATATAAATGGTCCAAAATACTTCTTTCATTTCATTTACTTGCCCCTGTACCAATAATAAATATTTCATTTACCAAAATCAAGAGAGTTATACTCTCTCTCTGTTTCAATTTGTTTGTCTGAATTTAACTTGATACGAAATTTAAATTAAAAAAAGATTTTTAAATCTTATGATCTTAAACTAAAGACATGTAAAAAGTATCAAAATGTCCATTAATCTTGGGGTCTTAAATATGTCATGTAAAAAATTAAAATTAAAAAGTTATCAAAAGGGGAAAGAAGCATTCCTTTTGAAGCCGACTAAAAAGGAATTAAAGTAAGAAAAATAAATTGAAACATAGCGAATATTTTTTTTTTCATCCTACCTTTCGTATTAAATAATTACATAAAATAGTAGTAGTAGTCAAATTTAGATTTTAATTAAAATTTTCTTAAAAGGTGTGTCGGGTCAACATAGATCAAGTAATATGAAACAGAGAGTAATTGTCATTTTAGAAAATTAAGACATAATTGAATATATTCTTCTTATTTTGCGCTAGTTATAATTATTCTTGAAAGTAATAAACATTGATTAATTAGGAGCACATACACATACTCAAATATTATGGTTACTTTGATTAACTCTCTTTTTATTTATTGACGAGAGATTAAAGAGAAAAATATTTATTGAAAAAAAATAAATATTTTAAATGATTAAAAATAATAAATAAGGATACAATAATTAAAACACATAGTTTCTTAAGAGACGTGTATATAAAAAATATGACAAGTAAAATAATTTGGAAGGAGTATATTCTCCCGACTTTAACCAATTGCAATAATGGCAGTGAATTGCTCCCTTCATTTCATATTAGTTGCAGACATTATTAAAATTGTTCGTCCCAAACTATTTAATCAATTTGCAAAATCAATATAGACCACGTTTCACTAAAAAAAATTAATGTTGTCAACATTAATAATAAGGGGACCCACACAAGAGCACGTTTCACTAAAGAAAGAACCAAAAAAAATGTAGCAATTAAATTCTGTTAGACTACTTAGAATGGAGAAAAATGTTTTTTTTCCAGATCTTTTATTTGTAAAAGTTACATCTCATGAAAAGGACATAAAATTATACTTAGAATGGAGAAAAATGTTTTTTTTCCAGATCTTTTATTTGTAAAAGTTACATCTCATGAAAAGAACATAAAATTAAAAAAATTGTAAATGACCTACAAAATCAATTGTCCCGTGATTTATCAGGCACACTGTTGGAAAGTAGTGTATGCATTTTTGCTTTGATTTTTCGTCTTTTTCATATATTTTGTCTTTCCTTATCTGTTTCTACAAATGTTTACAATGTCTGACTATTAATATAATGAATAACAGCAATTGAGGAGTTGAAGAGATGCTATGAAGAGGCTATTCATAATGATGATGTTAAGGCCATCCTTCTTTCTGGTAATTAAAGCTTAATTCTTTTTCCTGTCTAATTCAAAATGTTAATAACTACTCTAGTATTTATGACGATTAAATCTTTCATTGAAATATTGATAGGTGCGGATGGTAGATTTTGTGGAGGTTTGGACATCAGTGTTGTGGAGAATGTTCATAAGCATGGTAAATTTTACTCACTTATTTGATCAACTAGTGTCCCTAGTTTTGTCTAACCAGCTTTTTCTTTTAAATATTCCAGGAGATATATCACTTCTACCCGATGCATCGATTGGTCTCGTGGTTAACAAAATCGAAAGTATGTCCATAATAATTTACGTTCTTTGCCAATCATATGTAGTTTGATTATCTAATGATAATTGTGGTGATCATAGATGGGAAGAAGCCTTGTGTTGCTGCAATTCAAGGATTTGCCCTTGGAGGTGGCTTGGAGTTGGCTATGGTTTGTTCTCTCTGCTCTACTTTTTCCCATCTAATTTAGCCCTTATAATTCTTTGCTCTCAAAATTTCATATTGATACGCCCAAATTACAACTCCAATTACGAAGCGTAAGCGGTCGCTGTCAAATATAGAACCCAACTAAGGTTGGGGTCGATCCCACAGGGAATAAGGTGCAAATTAAATCGATAGTGAATTAAATGACTAGTAGTCGATAGTTTTCGGTAAATCGGGGGGTGTTGTGTGAACAATATTTAACCAAAGCAAATAATAATGTGCGATTAATAATCAATATGAGAGTGAACTAGGGAAATGTTCACCATAGCGTCGTAACAATTTCGACTCAAGGTTTAACCGGGTTCGCTCTATATGCATATCACGATGTGATTGAACTTATGGTATCGTCTAAACGTTTCTCAACCAATTAGACAACTTTCCTTTTCAATTCTCTCGAACTTGAAAAGGTGAACTTCCTTATTTCAATCCTAAACATCAAGTAGATTAATCTAGTTACAGCATTAATCATGAGACGAGAATTGGTAGTCTCGAATCCTTGTAGTTAATCAAATTTCCCGGTTTTAATCTCTTTACTCAAGCAAATTAAACCTAGGCATGTTCTAATGTTTGCAACCACCAGAAAACGTTAGTAATTGAATGATTAACCACGTGACAACATAAAGATAGAACCCTACGCTACCCGGAATCTATATTGCTACTTTAGCCATGGCTCCCACAACCCTAGTTGTGGGAAGTTAGTTACTCATGCTATTAGGAAAAGAGAAGAGATTTATATTCATAATAAAGCGAAAAGAATCTTACAATATAATGAACACAAACTTCAATTTATCCAAGAACAAGAATCCAAGATCCCAAGAACAATGGAAGAACAAGATTGAAGAAGAAGACAAACGTGTTTGTTGTGTTTCTTCCTCTCAAAAGTCGCTCAAAATGATCCTAAAACTAATGGGTAATGAATTTGTAAAATGAATAATCATAAAATAAACCTAACTTAGGTATTTATAGGAGTCCAGGAAATAAACCCAAAAACGTTCGGAATCCGCGTTGCGTGTTCTGCCTTAACTTGACGGTTCGGGTGACGGACCGTCAAAAGCTTGACGAACCGTCACACCAAGCCGTCGCGACTATCCAGTGCTTGATCCTTTTTAGTCTCAACTTGACGGTCTTCTTGACGGACCGTCACACGGGTGACGGCCCGTCATGGTGGCCGTCACCACTAGGCAGTGTGCTGCTCGACTTGACGGTCTTCTTGACGGACCGTCACATGGGTGACGGCCCGTCATGGTGGCCGTCACTCTTAACCAGTGGCGCTCTTTTGATCGTATTTCCTTCCTTTTCTACGTTTTTCGCTATTTCCTGCAATTCCAACATAAAAACATCAAAAACGACGACGGTTGCTTGAAAACTCACGATTATTCTTAGTTAAAGGAGTCAAATGTGCCGTAGAATGGCGGCACATCAACACCCTCAACTTAAAACGTTCGCTTGTCCTCAAGCAACATGACAACAAAAATAAAAAGACGACTCAACTAAGACTCGTGTCACTAGCAAACCATGGCCATTCAATAGCTTAATCAATTTAAATCAATTCCCCCCCCGGTAGCACACAAATGTATGAAACATTAACTTGCAAGGATCCAAACATGTCATTCCGATATGATAGAATATTATGCATACACACGCGCAGCTATCCTAACAATCAATAGACAATACAGAAATCTTGGTGCCCTCACCGCAAAGAAGTCCCACACACAAGATTTAGGACTAGGTAAGGCGCTCACACTCACAAACGATTTGAAACAATGCACATGCGATGCCATAGGCTTGCCCTTACTATCCTATTTCCAGTTTTCAGAAGGCCACTCAAGATCACTACAGGAGTTGTTTTGGCTTGTAATGAGGCTTCGGGTGCAGGTAGGATACGTTTGGGGAATAGTGACTAAACCTTCCTTGGATTCACCGACCTACTACATCCACACAATTTTACTTTGTCCATCCTTATTCACCTCTTTATTCCCTTCTTTCTAGCTACAGGTGCGGCCTCTTTATTTTGACAACTCTTTTTATTTTATTTCTTTTTCTCTTTTTTTTTTTTTACATCTCCTTTTCGTTTCTTTTTCTTTCTTTTCTTAGACGCACACCCGGAGTTTTCATTCTCTTCACAACCAATCTTATCCATCCAAATTTTCTTATCATTTACCTCTATAGTAGCCACCCTCAACTTAGGCTGATTGCCTGAGTTGAGGTGCACGATGTCCAAGGAAGGACCAGGGCCACAATAGTGATTCAAAGTTTAAACAAGGAACAGTGACTGGTTATTGAAAGAACAGGGTTAATTTTTGGCTCAAACAGGGATCAAAGGGATTATTTACATTTGGACGGTCTTATAGGCTAAGTGGACTGCACACAAAAAGGGCCTGTGATCCTTTCCTAAGCAACCAACTTCAAACTTAACAAAATAGACCGGGCAAGTTCTAGATGCATGCACAGAGTAAGAATTTATAACAATATGCTCACACACACTTGGCACCAAGAACCCATACAACTACCGACTATCAAAACAACCGCTCGGCTTAAGCATACTTATTCTAATCATGACCACACAATGACATTCAAGGATCCCGAACAGTCAATTGTTTCAAACATAAGTACAAAATGAACAATTTTCAGAGGGGGCTCCTTTTAGTTCAATTTTTCAAAAAGCCAAGCCATGCTTGCTAGGGGCATCACAACACAATTTTAAAATTTAAACGACAACCTAGACACCTAGACATGCCAGTTCTACTAGATAGCACACCGGAGGAAAAGAAACATGGCAACAAAAACCTCCGGTGGTGGTACTCCTACCCCTAGCAAAAGAATGTAGCATTGTCCTCAATGCTCAAGTAAACAGATATTCAGAATAGAGGGAATAGGGGTACCTGGGAAACCTAGGTTTCCGTACGCGGCTCATCAACATCTGGGGTCTTTTCAGACTCCGGTGCCGTACTGGATGATGCCCCACCTGCTTGGGCACGCACTCTCTCCTGTCGCAGCTGCTCATCTATTACCGACCGCTGCTTCGCGACCTCTAACTCGTCCTCCTCAGCTGATGTCTTTTTGTGCTTCCTCTTCTTTGATTTCTTTACCCCACTTTCACCTACTTGGGGTTCACTAATTTTCAGAGGCCGACCCATCAAATCCACAATCGTGGTTTCTTCGTCCAAGTCCACGAACTCCGAAGTCTCCTCATAAAGCGCTTTTTCTTGCTTGAGGACTGTGATATCATTTTTTACCTTTTTTAGCTCCGCATCAAATCTCGCCAAGTCCGGGATGCTCATTTCGTTTAGCCTTGCATCCATCCGGGTTTCCATCGCATCGACCCTTGCGCGCAGCCCCTCAAATGGCTTCAGAGCCTCCCGTATTGCTTCATCAATGGTGGGTTTGAACAAATCTGTCCAAGCGGCAATTTGTCTATCCAACTGTTTTTGCTTTTGCACCATTTTAGCAAAATTTCGGGGGTTCATGTGATATTCTGGTGGTAGAGGGGGCCTTGCCGCAGTGCCCGAGCCTTCAGCAGTAGCTCTCGTTGTCTGTGAAGTTTTTGGATCAAACACCGCAAGTGGCATTTCTGTACCTGATGGGGTGTCGGTTGCCTCGGAGGTGGATGTGGTTGGCTTTTCGAAGATCTGAGGCTTATGAATTCTTATTTCAAACTTAGTGTCATCCCTGGATTTGTCGATATTTTGCTTTGATGACGCTGCCACTTGCTTATCAATATCATCCCATATCGGCACCTCTGCACACCTGCATAACTCAGTCACTAGACACGGGAACGACAAAGAAGAAGTAGTTTTGATGGCCCTGGTCCGCATCTCGTCTGCAATTATCATTCCGAAGTTGATGACGTACCCGGCTATCAAGCTTGCTACAAGGATGGCTCTTCCCTCATCCAAATTATTATCTCCTCCTGTTGGAAATAACCTGAGCCGTACAACCGCCCACCAAAACTTGGCTACGAAGCTTAGTGATTGCTTCGATATCCGTCCCCTCTGAGTTAGCCAAGAAGGTGAGCCATCAGTCAATGTTCGGGCCAACCACGGTCTTTGCGAGTAGGCGTTGGAAATCTTGTCATGGAACTCTGGCATGTCAGGTGGAGGGATGTATTCCGGGCCAAAGAGGACTCTGTTGATCATTTCCCGTGAGATGTCCACTTGTTTACCCCGAACTGGCACCCTGTCCTGCCTTGGTGCTGATTTGACCCCTTTTCCTGGCTCACATTTGCTTTCCAATAGTGCCAAATAATTGGCATAGAATTCCCGGATTAGCTCTGGATAATAGAATCCCGGGGGCGAGCTCATCCACTCGAGCTGATACCTCTGGTACTGTGTCTGAAGAACCGGGTATTCAGGCAGATCTGTGGTCATGATTTGCACTTCTTCAGCTATCGGTCTTTTGTGGCTTCTCGACATCGTTTTGGTAAGACCGTCAAGATAGTGCTTCTGAGCCTCCTTAAATGCCCACCGGATCGATTCTCTGTCCGTGGGTGCACTCCCTGTAATTTTGGTGGTTTCGGGACCACCTACATCCTCCGGATTGGGGCTGGAGCTACCACTTTCATCCGATCCACTACCGCTCCCCGACTCACTGCTAGATGACCCACTCTCCTCTTCAAACTGGGAGACTTGGGTGGTTCTTCGTTTAACTAGCCTGGTTTGGTAAGTCGGGGCTGCAACTATTTCTTCGTCGCTACTCGGTTCATCAATTAGGGTCCGAGTTGTAGCGATCCTTTCTTTCTTCTTTAGTGCTTGACCGCGACGCGGTTGTTGTTTTGGGGCCATGTACCTGCACGTGAACAAGTCAAAACATGTGAGAACAAGAACACACTCAACGATACCTACTGTCTTGGAGTGACAGTTTGGGTGACGGACCGTCACACGTGTGACGGACCGTCACACAGACCGTCACTCTAAGACAGTGAACTGTTTCATCCTGACGGTTTGCTTGACGGTTCGTCACATGTGTGACGGGCCGTCATGCCAACCGTCAAGTTGAGACAGCGTGTTTCATTCTCTTTTAGGCATTTCTTCGAACACCTTGTGCTCTATTTCGGGTTTTCTTCTCCTATGTGGGGTTTGGTTTCCCAAAGTTACCACCAATCATGTGTTTGATCTCATGGGTTACTCAAGACTTCACCCATGTCACACCGTTGATTTCAAACAACACTTACCACTCATACCCAACACTACTCCCATTATCACAACTTCACAAATATATAAACCCAATAATTTCCTCCGATAAATCGCCACGCTACTCAAATAATCGCAACAGGGAAGAGTTTTAGAAACATACCTTGATTTTGTTGGTGAGAAGAAATCGTTATTCCCTTTTTGCTTTATATGAATCGATGGATAACTAGCGAGAAATTTGTGGTTTCTTGCGAACGATGGTGAAGAAAGGAAAATGGGGGTGTGGTGCTTGGGAGCAGGTTGAGGATTTGCTTGGGGAGAAGACGGATTTTAATGGAGGTTTGGAGTTTGGGATTTGAAGATAAGCGGTAAAATGATGAAGATGAAATTAATATGTAACCGGGCGGGTCAGTTTGGTTTTGGGTCGGGTCGCACTTAAATAAACAAAGAACTTACCTGATGCGCTGCCTGGAGTGACGGACCGTCACACCGTCACAGGTGTGACGGTCCGTCACTTGGGGCGTCACAGTTAGGCAGTGAGCCCTTGTGAGGATTATGGGTGACGGCCTGAGATGACGGTCCGTCAACACGTTGACGGTCCGTCACTCACCCTGTCACTACTAACCAGTGGCTATGAATATTTGTCTCCAAGTGACGGTCCGTAGTGATGGTCCGTCATGATTTTGACGGTCCGTCAACCCAAATCGTCACCCTTAGACAGAATACGCTGTTACGTCCACCTTTTGTACCTGCACACTCAACGAACAAATTAACCAATTCTAACAAGTCAAATTTTTTCTAAGACTATACTACAACAACAATTTATGGGTTGCCTCCCATACAGCGCCTGATTTAACGTCGCGGCACGACGCGGGTGTCTTGATTACTCAGACTTCATCAAGATACACCAGAGACAGAACATGTACCTCCTCTGTGAGGCCCAGATATTGCTTTATCCTCTGCCCATTGGCTTTGAACAACTCACCATCTTTATTTTCGAGT